>APFE030052856.1:0-13813 GCA_000404065.3 Pinus taeda | reverse complement strand
TCACAAAAAGATAGAAAAGAGAGATCAACGCCTTAGAATTCAGCCTCTTCAAGGGGGAAACCTCCTTTACATTACACAAATGAGCAATTCTTGGATGATTCAAATGAAAACACATCCTTTCTATATATAGGAGTCTAAGGAGTCACAATATAACCCAGCTGACCTAACAATAATAAGATAAAGCCACAAAAATAACAATAGAGGGATTCTATGGGGCACAGTGATAAAAATATGGGGACAATAGGGGAACAACAATATTACTAAGGGATACAACTACAATAGTAATGGGGTAATCACTAGTATTATATAGACCTAACATCCAACCAATTATTTTTCAAGATACTACCTGAAAGGATACACCAATCCCTTGATACATGAAACTTTTATTTTGTTGGATTACCTAGTCTTTAATTCTAAATTATTCTTTCTCTTTGTCTCTATTTTGTACTTTGTCTCTGCTCCTTTACAACTGCTTATATTCTTTCCTCTTCTATCTCAAGTCAACTTCTCTTATGCTTCTCTTCCTCAGTGCTTTTTGTATTTTCTAACCTTTACAAATAATTCATGAACTAGGTCCCTCACAAAATCAATCAACTAGTAATTGTGCCATCCAAAAATACATCTTTTTATAGTTATAACTCATTATATGTATGTTTTCCAATACAAGGATTTGAAATGAAAAGGGGGTCTATTCATTCATTTGACATTCTTCTCAAAGTTGGAATCAGGATTTGCATAACCAAAAGCCTAGCAAGGAAAAAAATATTTGAAATTAATAGTATTCCAAATGTCTATTTGTATTTCAAGTGCCTAGAAAGGAAATGAATAGTGTAAATTCCCCTCCCCACATTTACCCGCTTTTACAATCCCTCCAGGTAAATGTGAAGCTGAGTACTACTATGACATGACCTGACCTCCAAGTTTCATCTAAGAAGCTGAAAAAACCACCCTAGGTGTTCAATCCTTGAGATGGAACCCTTTTTCACTGACCTAACACCCAAGTTGCACACACAACAAGGAAATATTGTGGTTATGAGGTCCCAACTGCACGCACAAGCCTACTTCCATGCAGTTATGACTTAAATTCTTGAGTTCGTAGCTAGTAGTTCTGAGATCTGAGCCACTTTTCTAGGATAGCCTCTGGACCATTTCCAAAAATTTCCTGTAACATTCAACGATCATAATTGTTACAGGTCATTTTGTCACATCCAAAAAAAAGGGCCATGGACCCAAATTTATCAAGATCCATTTGAAGTTTGCAATCATCCTCTACAAAGGAAAACACACTCCTTCTTCAAAAGTGATAAGAATCCCGGATTACATTGGCTTAAAACCCTAATTCTGTAGGTCATTGCACTTACCTTCAGGAAAAATTGCACTAATCTAGGTTTCACACATGGAGATTGCAATGGCCAACACATATTTCTTTCCTAAAAACTGTGATGATAGTAGGAAATGAGTAAAAACTAAAAAATGATTTCGAAGTTTCTCTTTCTAGAAGCTTCAAAAATAGCTTTAAGCATATACTATTGGATTAAATCCTGAACTCCTAATATTGAGGTCTTATCTCTTATATCCTAAAACTTATCTCCCTTTAATGTGGATCTAAGCCCTAGAATGGTAAATCCAAAACCAACTCATTTACACTATAAATTCACTGCCTCCCATAGAGTTTGGGTTGTCTTTTGGAGACTCTTGGTTATGCCCTCATGTTGTTGATTTCTGCATAGAGGTCCATAATCCATCCATGTGCTTTAGGTGTCATTAAAGGCTTACTATTATGGCAAAGGAAGGACAAGATAGATGAGATAATTCTACATGGTCAAGGTCTACAAGGTTTTTAATCTTCTCCTACTTTTATTAATACAATTTTTTTTGTTTTCCTATACATTATGTCTCATTTTATGCATATGTAGAACAATCAATCCTTGGCTTGTTGTTTAGAGTTGTTTTTATATGCTATTTGTATGTTTTGATTCTCTTTCTTATTTTGGATGATTTGTAGGTTGCAATTTTAGCATTTGAAGTTGCAGCTAAAGATTGCAAATGGGGAGAAGAAGAGAGCTTGTCTTGGTTCCCAGGTAAGTCTTTCTTCCGTATTTCGAATTGCTCTAAGGAAACTAGATCAATTTTGTCTTGGTTTTTTCTAGATCAAACCACTAGGTCTAGGGAGATTGCTTCTGTCTGTAGAAGGAATTTATCCATAAAACAACAATTAACATGAAAATAATTCCAAACATTCAAACTTGAAGCAAGAACTTGACCTAGACTACCTATAACATGATAGATATTTCATCAAACACATGGTAAACATAAATGTTACAGGTCATGAATGCATATCTGATCATAAATCTATGAACTTCATTTGAAAATCACTGAGAAGGTCTAATTCCTTCTCAAGTAGATACAACAACACTTGTTAGCCCATGCATTTATCAATCATTCAAATACTTATCAAATCATGGAAAAGAGACGTAGCTAGAGCAAACCATATAACCAGGTATATAACCATCATATAACCCAAATATTAACCATGAAAAAAAACCATTAAATCCACATAAACATAAGTACAAGTGCTCATAGATCACAACAGGAAAATAATTCTTATTAAATGATGCAAAAGAAAACCAAGTCACAGATTTCCACGTACCACCCGACCATAGATTGGGCTGAACCGAATATTTATTTCAAACAATCACCCCCGTGCCATATTCCAAGCATGAACGTGAGATCTCATGGTATAAAACAAAACATAAAAATCTGGGAACTCTAGAGGTTAAACCACCTCCACCCTCAAACTATCATGATCTCACCTAAGTTAGTCCTGATATCATGAAACCAAATCAAGCTTGGATTCCTCTGAATTTATTCACCATACCTTGATTAATTTTCCTGTCCCCATCCACTTGTTAAGGGATTACTAAATAAAACCGTATCCACCCCCAACCCTTGGGAATTTTCCTAAGACCACCTCACCCAATTCCAAAACCTTCTAGAAATCCAAAGCTCAACCAAGAATGAATCCCATCACACCATGGTTATCCAAGAAATGTCAAGGAAAGGATGAGACCACTAAAAAAAACTCAAAAAACCCCATGCCAATGACAACAAATGAACCAAATAAACAAATTCATGTACCATGCATTGACACCTAAGCTAAGCAATCACACATTCAACCTATTACCTACAAAATTTTCCCATTGGAGTTGTTGGTCCTGCCTTCTATTTGTGCTCCTTTTTCTCTCCCTTGCTTTCCTTCTCCTTCCTTTCCTTTCTTGCTTGCTTTCTCCTCTTGGGAATCTCTCTCTCTTTAACACTATTCTCAAGACAAAACCAGCCAAAGTTGTGAACTGGTTATCTGATGCCTTTTTATTATTCATGTCTACTTTTTCTTCATTTTCATTCATTTTTCCTCTAATTTCCTTAGCATGCAAATATGTGTCTCTTCACCCGCCTTTTCTCCTATTTTCCTTTATTTCTCATAATTAAATGCCAATTAATGCCTATTTTCCTTTGCCAATGCATTTGCCAATTTCCATAGCCATAAATAAACCAAAAGTAATGCCCACTATAGTGTTTTCCCAACATTAAACTTGCAATATGTGTCCAATGACCTTGGTCTTATTTTCCCTTATGAAATTTAACCCGAGGTTGTTACAAACCCCTCACCCTTAGGGGAACACCGTCCTCAGTGTTCTATGACACCTATGACAAAAAAACTACTAAAAAAAAAACATACTGTTGACAATGACATCCTACTTAAAACAAAACAACCATATCACTTATTGGAGCTTTATAACTCAACTCATTACGGTATTAATCCAAAATGGATCCAGTTTTTCCTCCAGATCAAAGTCTTCAAATGTAGATGAAAGTGGGATCAAGTTGAAGTGCTTGTCAATTTGATTCTAATGGTGTGAATGGCACATAAATCTGAGTCAGGATGAAGAAGTTAGAGCCAGCTAAAGTTTATGGAAAATTAGGGCAAAAAGTCAAAAAGTCCAAGGTCAATAGTCAACGGTCAACAAGGTGATGTCAACAGGACACGTGTTGTCCCAGGAATACACCACTTGTCTTGGATGACATCAGCAGGGGAGGTGATGTGTCTCAGTGTGATTGGTTGATATGGGCCAATCCGGTGCTGATACGTGGTAGCCCGGATTTTACCCAGTCTGGCCTTATTTCCAAAATTTTGGGGATCAGGGAGGATCAAACCCTTGACCTCTTGGAATGGCTAATGTTTTGTTGGAGGACCGTACCGAACGGGCTACGTTGGGACTTTTTAGGATTTGGGATAAGTTTATATTTAAGGTTGATGGGTTTTGAGTCATCGGAAAAAGGGCCGATGGCTGGGGTCAACCCCATAGCTGCCAAAACTCTTAGTTCATTATATATTATCCCACATTCATTGTAAGACCGAGCCAAACATGGTATATAATGCCATATGTTTGATGTACAAACCAATGGAGCAGAGTGATATAGCCGAAACCTTATCATATAATGTGAATATATATGTATATCCAATATAAAAAGGCAAGAGTGTTGGGTGGGGGTTTCGACCCACTGGCCTCCAGCCTTATATATGCAAATGCCTTCACACACATCCACTAACCAACATGTCAAGGGTGGGACTTGGTTAACCAAGCCACCATAATTTTTATTAAACAGTTGCAGGTGCCGAACCTGCATACTAGAGCACGCAGACTGAGGTAGTTTTGTGCAGACCGAGGTGGTTTTTGTTAGCGGAGAGTGGTTTTGTAGGGACAAAGGCAGTTTTGGATCATTCTAGGGGGTCTGGAGGTCATAGTGGCCAAATACGGTCAAGTTTATACTCGTTTGACTCAAAATTTCGAGCTGAACATAATGATGAGGTCCATTTTCTCATTTGGATCTCTATTTTTGAGCTCATACTTGTAACAACATTTTGAAGACAAAATAAAGCGGTCAACACTAGAAGCTAAAGGACCAAGAGACGTAGCCAGGAAGTCTAGTGAACTCCTTTATTAAATTTGTATGTGTTTGAATGTGTTTTCAACTTGTTTATGTGTTTATGTTATTTGTAAACTTTTCGATCCATTACACTAAGTAACATAAGCAACTTCACATAAAGTCTATAATACCTTTTTCATTAACAGATCAAGTGGTATCAGAGTAGCAAGGTTTTTATGGTTTGACAAGTTTGTGTGAAGATTTGAATGCTTACTAGGTTGAGGCTCAGACGAGGTGAAGGTGAACTTTTTGGGTCGAATCTAGAGATTGGAAGGGTATTTTCACAAAGAAGGATGGCGAATGAAACCCCACTTGGGTCAAAATCTCAAACCCTGGATAGTTTTATGATGATACGTGCAATGGTGGAAGAGATGTATAGCGAGTTTAAGAAGAACAAAGATGAAGGCACTTCATCACCTAATGATCAAGAAGATAAGTGAAAGGGATAAATGCTTCCCCCACCATCTCCTCCATCATCACCATCATCACCATCATCATCTTCTTCTTCTCATAAATCTAGTCCTTCTAAGAAGAAAAAGAAGAAATCCTCTTTGATAAAATCAGATGTAAAATTTGATTTGCCAATTTATGATGGAGAACTTAATGCTGAAAATCTTGATAATTGGATAAGACAAATTGAAGTGTATTTCACAGTGCAGAAAGTTGTTTTAGAAAGGAAGAAGATCCAGCTTGCTAGACTTCGACTTGGAGGAACCGCACATGTATGGTGGGAAGGAAAGACACAAGAAGATCTCCAAAATCATGGTAAAATCATTTCAACTTGGAATGAACTTGTTTTTGCTATTAAAAAGAAATTTTATCCTTTGGCTTATATGCAACAAGCAATGATGAGTTGGCAAACACTACGTCAATTAAAAGGTCAAAGTGTTCAAAGTTATACTCAGGAATTCCATAAGAGAGCTCTAACATTAGGCATATCATTAGACTCACCAGAGACATTGTTGAAATACATAGTTATTTGAGGCATACCATACTTATGTCTAATCCAACTAGCTTATATGATGTATTAGTCCAAGCAACACATCTAGAAGCTAGAGGTAAAAATGTAACCCAAGATGTTGGAAAATCATCCAAACCTATTGAAAGCAAGAATAAAGGCAGGAAGAAACTTAAATGGAAGGAGAAGATAAAAAACACTATGAAGAAAGATAAAACTTCATGCACTCATTGTAAGAAGGAAGGCCACGATGAGGCACACTGTTGGTCATTGCATCCGGAATTGAAGCCTAAGAAGTTTGGGAGTAAAGAGCAGAAGAATGTCACTGCTATTCAAAAGGACTTGGGATTAGATTCAGGTGATGAGACAACCGTTACAACTACGAGTATAAAAGGTAAATATTCTAAAGCATCTACAAGTACTTATTCACATTTTGTTGATAATAATAATGATGAGAGAAAAGGCTATGATGTAGTCTTCAATAAGGGGAATGTTTTCCTTCGACACATCACCACAAGACAGGTGAAGCAGATCGGTTCATGAGTCGGGAAACTATATTCTCTTAAGGTTCAAGATGCATGCAAATCCTTGAAGAGTAAGGGAACTGATGGGGACTTGGTGGTTGAGAGGGAGTGTAAATTACCTCTCAACATGTAGCGCCAGAAGAAGTCTCAGACAATTGTGGAGGAGGAACAATTGGTGAAGCAGCTTCAGGAGGTTGTGGAGCAGCCACAACTAGAGAAGTTGAGAGGAGATCGAGTAGAGACATCTACTCATGCAAAGACCTCCAGTAGGGGGAATATCGAGTTAAGGGGGCAGAGGGATCACATGCATTTATACCTCCTGGTAGGAGGTGAGGCGATGTGGAGTGATAGTCCCAAGAAGGCTAGAATAGGGGCAGGATCATTGAGGTACCCAACCTCTTTTATTAGACCTTGCTATGGGAGCCCTGATGAGGAGTAGCAGGACTAGTTGAGTGGGTAGAGGCAGATGTGGATGGAGCAGCACAGAGAGCTACAATACAAGAATCCCAAGACAGTGCAGAGCTAGTAGGCTGCAACAATGTGAGAGGCACAAGAGTGTTGCACTAGTGCAGGATGGCACAAAGAGGTGTGCAACAGTGCAAGATATATGGAGTGTTGCAGTAGCTTAGAGGTCACATAGGGAGCACTTGTCAGCGGCAGAGGAAGCTTCAGCATCAGAGGATGGTTCTAGCCCAACAGGGAGGTTAGTTGGGAGATTTTTTGTTTCTAGAGTTGCTGGAGCAACAACACTTGGAAGAAGTGTTACATTCCAAAGGTTCAAGATCAGGTTCAAGATGACTGCCTTTCTTGTTGAGAGGGAGTGTTGAAAATAACAACAAGAATTGCTAAAAATAGAAGTGCTAAAGATAGCACTGTTATAAATAACAGTTTGGGTACCAGTGTTGGACATAGCAATAAGCAATGAAAAATGGAAGTGCTAAAAATAGCATTGCTATAAATAGCATTTCCGGTTAGATTCCAATTTTAGTTAGTCCCTGAACTAAAATTGAGAAGTAAAATTCGAATTTCATCTTAGCAGCTATTTGTAAAATAATTAATGAATTCATCTTGAGTTAATTAGTTGTAGGAAATCAAACATGAAGTCTATGTGAAGACATGCAACAGTTTCTCCATTGATTGAGGAAGTTATCCCTTGATTAAAGGAGATTAGGATGAGTTGCACTTTGAGTTGTAATTAGTTAGCTCAGTTAACTAAGTTAAGTCTAGTTATATTAGTTCAAATAGTTTGTTGAACTAATTGTGAGTTCAGTTAGTTAATGCATGCATGCATGTCACTGCTGCACTTCAGATAACTAAATATTCTCTCATGAATAACTCATGCATGTCAGTTCAGTCATAGACCCAGTTGATATCAGATGATCGGACAATGTACTATCGGTTGTAGGAATATTCCATGGAGGATATCTCTTGCATGTAGAAGGAATTCATTCCTTGGAGATTACGCAGTTACTTTTGAGTTTGATGAGCGTGTGATGAGGCCAATTCACACAGGTGGTAGCATTGGACCCCAAGCGAAACTGCGCAAGGAAATAGGAGGCTTGGAGGGCTGAGGGAAGGCATATCTTATGTCTATTTAGTATGTGATTTGTATTGTTGGATTGTACTGAGAGCATGATACCTTGTGAGCTAATGCTTTGTGTAATCTGAACATATTTCCACTTGTATGATAATACAGAGTTTTGGGTTTTTAGCTGACGCTTTCCCCAGAGTTCTTCTATGTTCATGTGTGATTGTTTTCTCATTCTCAATTATATGTGTTCTATTTGAGCTTGCTCAAAATCGATTAAGCTTCTGCAAGTTTGTTGTGGAAGTAAATCTTGTATTTTGCTTTAGTATATTGCATAATCTATTGATATACACTGGGAAATTCTACATGGTATTGGAGCAAAGGTGATCAAAGTGAAGAACAATATACAAAGAAGGGAGAAGTTCAAAGTTTCAAGTTCCTAATTATCGAATTCGAATTCTTATCACATCACAAATTTCACCAATGGCATTCAATGGTTTAAGACTTGATTATGCCCTTGATGGCAGCTCAAATTATATATCCTAGAAGGATTGCATGGAAGTATTATTAGAGGAAAATGGTCTAAAGGAATTCATTGATCAAGAAGTCCCCAAGCCAGAGTGGCTAATGCTACAAAATTGGCAGAATGGAAGAAATCTGTGGCTAGAGAAAGGAGAATACTCCTGGAGGGAGTTTGAGACCACATTGTCTCAAGCCTCCACGGGAAGGAGACACCATTTTCAATGTGGAAAAAAATGAAATATCTATATCAGAACAACAACGATCAGAGGAAGCTGGTGCTGAAAGACAAGCTTCGGAAAATCAAGTGTGAAAAGCGCAAAATGAACTCTACATATCTAAATAAGCTCACCACCTGTAGGGATGAGCTTGGAAGTGTAGGGATCACGAAAGTCGATGATGACATGGTGAGTCTTGCTCTCCTTAGTCTTCCTAAGCAATGGCATAGCTACCAAGACTCAGTTAATGGAAGAGAGAAACTACCAGATTGGGAACGACTTTGGTCAGATTTGATGCAGGAGGAGATAAGAGAAGCACCAAAGATGGATCTTCATCAAAACAAGAGGATGAAGAAAATGTAACCTTAGTGAGTAAGGCAAGGAAAGGGAAAGGGAAGGCATCCCATCCCAAATCTGGTTCTTCCCATGGTGGCAAGAAGTTTGACAAATTGAAAGTGCGATGCTTTCATTGTCATGAGGTGGGCCATTATGCTACGAATTGTCCACAGAAGAAATCCAAGAAGGGATCCTCAAAGGGATCAGATGGTGAGGTACTGGCCTCACTGTTTGAGTTGGATTTCTCTCTCATCACATGCATGGTTTCATCCATGGTGGGATGTGTTTCGTACCTGGACAGTGGAGCCTCTTTCCACATGTCTGACGACAAGAAACTTTTCAGTACCTTGGAGGAGAAGGATCTCCAAATGCGGATTGAGATGGACGATGTTGGAAACTACCATGTTTCAAGTGAAGTACGGTTGTGTTTTAGAGGGAGCATGGAGCTCCTCTCACCCTGACATATGTAAATTATGTACCAGGTTTGAAGAAGAATCTTGTGTCTGTCACTAAGCTAGAAGATATAAGCTATGATGTAGTCTTTAGTAAAGGAAATGTATTCCTGAGGCATATCGGTAGTGGACAGACCAAGAGGATTGGGATTCGAGTTAAGAATCTCTACAAGCTGGAGGTAGATGACTGTGCTGCACTGAGTTCCAAGTAGAGGTGGTGCAAAGCCAAGATGTTGGCGAGCTATGGCATAGAAGATTGGGCCACTTGCACCATGGGGCCTTGAAGGTCATGTAACAGATTTCTATGGGACTTCCCAAGGGAAAATTGGAGCAGATGGATACATGAAAAGTTTGTACCTTGGGTAAGTATGTGAAATATTCCTTTCAAGATCGCGATAATAGAGCTAGAGCAATTCTGGAGTGAGTTCACACAAATGTTTTTGGACCATTCTCTACAGCCTCCACTGCTAAACAAAGGTACTATGTTATTTTTATTGATGATTTTTCATGGAGATGTTGGATCTACTTTATGCAAAAGAAGGATCATACCTTCTTGAGGTTTTGTGAGTTTAAATCCTTGGCAGAGAAAGAATCTAGAAATAAAATAAAAGCCTTGCGTAGCGACAATGGTGGAGAGTATGTCTCCCAACAATTTAAGGACTTTTACGTTGTAGAAGAAATTAAACGAGAGTTGATGGCACCCCATAACCCATAGCAGAATGGGGTGGCCGAAAGGAAGAATAGATCGATTGTGGGAGCAGCTTAAGCGATGTTGCATGACCAAAGCCTACCACTTCATTTGTGGGCTGAGGCATGCAATATAGCAGTATACTTGTAGAATAGAAGCTCGCACCGTATACTGGGAATGAAGACACCTATGGAGGCCTCTTCCAGGAAGCGACAAGATGTGAGTCACTTTAGAATCTTTGGATCATCGGTTTATTTCCATGTGATCAAAGATGCTCGGAAGAAGCTAGATCCAATAGCTGAGTTGGGGATACTTGTGGGGTACACTAATACACCCCACAACTATCGATTGTTCTTGCCTACCAATCAGAGGACAGTGGTACGCAAAGATCTAAAGTTTGATGAGTAGAAATCCATGCGAGTATCACTTGAGGGGGAGCTTAAGTTGCATGCAGAGGAGGAACTTTCAATTCCTAAGGAGGAGGAGCCCCAGATTGATGTGGAGTAGCCGCATGTAGAGGATCTGGGAGTGGAGACATCCACTAATGCTGAGTCTTCCAGAGATGGGTGGAAATGCTCAAGGGAAGCTGACAGGTTGATGTTGGATGCGCGAGAGAATGTGGGACAGCCATCTTCTCAGTGTAGACAGAGGAGGTCACCCGAGCATCACACTGGCTACATGGCCCTAGTTGGGGAGTGTGTAGATTCTGAACCTTCTTCATTCGAGGAGGCAGTGTAACACAGTCTAGGTTGATGCAATGGTAGAGAAGTACGACCCTATCATTCAGAACAATGTGTGGGATATTGTCCCAAAACTTTAGGACAAGTCAGTGGTGAGTTCGAGATGGCTTTACAAGGTAAAGTAGGTAGCTGATGGTAGTTTTGAGAAACATAAGGCAAGGTTTGTTGCCCATGGTTTCTCACAGGTCGAGGGGATCGACTACGATGAGACATTTGCTCCTGTAGCAAGGTACTCATCTATCATATCGATGTTGGCACTATCAGCTCAGATGGGTTAGAAGATCCATCAGATGGATGTGAAGACAACGTTCCTCAGTGGGAAGATTGAGGAAGAGGTGTAAATTGAGCAGCCAAAAGGTTTTCAGACCTTTTATCATGAGTCGCATGTGTGCCGACTCAAGAGAGCTTTGTATGGGCTGAAGCAAGCACCCCGTGCTTGGTACACCAGGATCGACAACTATTTCACTGGGTTGGGCTTCACTAAGAGTGAAGCAGATGTGAACCTTTACCACATCATGGTAGAACGTAAGCCATTGATCATTATTCTTTATGTGGATGATCTGATTTTGACAGGTGATGATTACTTGATCAAGTCTTGCAAGGAGGAACTTGCAAAGAGAGTTGGAGATGAAAGACATGGATCTTATGCACTACTTTCTATGCATGGAAGTGTGGCAAAAAGATAGGGAAGTATTTGTGTCTCAAGGCAAGTATGCCAATGAGATACTCAGGTGATTTCACATGGAGAGGTGCAAGCCCATGGAGACTGCTCTAGCTGGTAACTAGAGGAAGGAGGATGCTACTTCAGGTGAGGTAGCAGCTGCTATTGTTTATCGACAGCTTGTGGGTTCAGGAATGTATCTAGTGAACACATGACTAGACTTGTGCTTTGCGGTGAACCAGTTGAGTCAAGCGATGGGTGAGCCTACCAAGTTTTTTTGGAAGGCAGCGAAGCATGTGCTGAGATACCTCAGAGGCACATCTCAGTGTGGATTGTGGTATAGATGGATAGAGGGAGTGAAGCTTCAAGGCTTCACAGATGCAGATTGGACAGGGATTCCATCAAACCAGAAGATCACTTCTGGAAGAATCTTGAACCTTGGTTCAGTAGCAGTTTCCTGGTACAACAACAAACAGAGGCCAGTTGCACTTACCTCAGCAGAGACTGAATACATGGTTGCCAGTTAGGAAGCATGTGAGGCCATTTGGATGCAGAAGATTCCAGTGGAATTGTTTGGTCAGAGGATGGATCCAACTATGATCTACTGCGATAATCAAAGTTGTATCAAACTCTCTAAGAATCCAGTTTTTCATGATAGGTCCAAGCACATTGATATCCGGTACCATCATCTTCGAGACTGTGTGGTGAACAAGATCATGTTGTTGTTGTATGTTTCGAAAGAGGAACAAGATGAAAATATTTTGACTAAGGCATTGTTAAAATGCAAGTTCGAGTTCCACAGAGACAAGATTAGGGTGACTGATAATCCCTTTCTTGTTGAGAGGGAGTGTTGAAAATAGCACTACTATAAATAGCATTTCGGGATACATTCCAATTTTAGTTATTCCCTAAACTAAAATTAAGAATTAAAATTCGAATTTGATCTTAGCAGCTGTTTGTAAAACAATTAATTAATTCAACTTGAGTTAATTAGTTGTGGGAAATCAAACATGAAGTCTATGTGAAGACATGCAACAGTTTCTCCGTTGATTGAGGAAGTTATCCCTTGATTAAAGGAGATCAGGATGAGTTGTACTTTGAGTTGTAATTAGTTAGCTTAGTTAACTAAGTTAAGTCTAGTTAGATTAGTTCAAATAGTTTGTTGAACTAATTGTGAGTTTAGTTAGTTAATGCATGCATGCATGTAATTCTTTCAATTCAGATAACTGAATATTCTCTCATAAATAACTCATGCATGTCGGTTCAGTCAGAGACCTAGTTGAGATCAGATGATGGGACAATGTACTATCAATTGCAGGAATATTCCATGGAGGATATCTCTTGCATGTAGAAGGAATTCATCCCTTGGAGATTGTGCAGTTACTTTTCAGTTTGATGAGTGTGCGATGAGGCCAATTCACGTAGGTGGCAACATTTGACCCCAAGAGAAACTACACAAGGAAATAGGAGGCTTGGAGGGCTGAGGGAAGGCATATCTTGTGTCTATTCAGTTTGTGAGCTGTATTGTTGGATTGTACTGAGAGCAGTATAACTTGTGAACTAATGCTTTGTGTAATCTAAACATATTTCCACTTGTATGATAATACAGAGATAAGGGTTTTTAGCTGAGGTGTTCCCCAAAGTATTCTTCTATTTTCATGTGTGATTTCTTTCTCATTCTTAGTTATATGTGTTCTATTTGATCTTGCTCAAAATTTATTAAGCTTCTGCAAGTTTTTTGTAGAAGTAGATCTTGTATTTTTCTTTAGTATATTTCATAATCTGTTGATCTATAGTGGGAAATTCTAGACTTTGATATAGATGTGGTGAGTACACACTGAGGGGTGTACTCCCTTAATTTCCTTGTAACTCCAGGCAAAGGCTTCTAGATTTTCCTTTAACATGTTGCATAACTTCTCCTCTTCGAGCGCAAAAAGAGATTGGATTGATTTTCAAGGTTCTCTCTCGGCTGAATTCTATGGTTTTCACCAAGCATAATTCAATTGGATGATTTTTCTGGGTTTCCTTTACTGCTTCTTCTAAAGGTAATGAAACGAGAGTTGAACTTTGGAGCAGGTTTTCAATCAAGTCATCCAAATCTTGATGTCCTCCTCCCATGGTTGCTTGCAAATCATAAATTTGGGTGGAATAAACTTCATCTTCTTCCTCCTCCTCCAACCATAAAGGTAAATCATGCTCT
>APFE030052848.1:127924-170414 GCA_000404065.3 Pinus taeda | reverse complement strand
TGCAAAGATTTTTATAAATTAACAACTCAAGCTAGACAATGTGACCACACAAAGCAAGATATATGTTGTTGAAATATGTGACA
This sequence comes from Pinus taeda, assembly GCA_000404065.3. Lineage (NCBI taxonomy): Eukaryota > Viridiplantae > Streptophyta > Pinopsida > Pinales > Pinaceae > Pinus > Pinus taeda. The sequence continues at coordinate 170,331 of APFE030052848.1, read as the reverse complement.
CAAAAAACAACTTGCTCTAAAATTGGCATGTTATGATTACATGCAGCCTTGGCAAGATAATCAAGGTAAGGATTTGGCCAAGATGACGATTTTTCCATGGTTTCATATTACAATATTAGGTAATTATAATAAAACAAAAAATCCATGCAAGGGTAGGGTTGGACCCCTATTCATCAAAGTTCCCCCACTTAGATCCCTATAAAAGTACTTGAAACCCCAATTCATCTCATTTTTCAGTTTCAAACTTTGGAGAGAAGATTTCGATAGTGGAAGTGAGAATAACTTATGCTAGACAAGTTTGGTGGAAAAACACTAAAAATAACTTTGGCAAGAAGATTTGAAAGGAGGAACTCAGAACAATTTTGTTTCCAACAAAACAACACTCAAACTCTTGTTCTTTTGTTTCTTACTCTCATATCTTATTTTGATGGAATCTCATTCATCATATTGGGGAGGGTATGACCATATAAGTCATGGTGAAATAAGTTGTGAAGGGAGAGAATATGGTGAAAAAAATAATAGAAATTTCCCAGTGATTCCCCTATGTGGAAGCGTGTCACAAAAAGAAAGATAAAAAAGGAGAACAATAAGCTAGAAACTACTAATGGAATCAAATAAGTGCAAGGAAAATTTTGGATTCATACCCAAGGGGTAAGCCCTTTTTCTTTGGATTCCTAACAATTGGTTTGATATTTGTGATCTATCTTCCCAAAGATTGATTCACAGTTTCAAAAGGAGCATGATGACGCACAACTAGCTAGGGAAGAAAGGAGGGGTAGTGAGCATGTTCTTGTATAAAGGAAGGGGCAACAATTTCCCTCAACAAATTGAACACAAAACTATTGGAAAAAATGTTTGATTATGGCAGGAGGGAAGAAACAAATAGTGGAGTTTCCCCTAACATACATGCATGCGGTATTCCCTTTATAGAGTATTATGTCTCTATATTAACAAGTTGTGTTTAGAGTGGTGAATTAAGCACCCTCGAGTTATAAGAGACAAATTTTGAAAAAGTAAGCACCACTGTTCTACAAAAGGAGAAGTTATTGTGGACTAATACAACAAACAAATCATCAATAAATTTGATAATATGTCTCATTGAGGACCATACTTGTTGAGAGTAATAAATGCTTCAAAAGAGGAGAAGATCATTGAATGCATGGTGGAGACTTACAAAAGTAATTGAGATTTAAAATCATGGCTACAATATATGAATATGGATATTGATTCTATACAACAAAAATGTGTACCTAAAGGAATCCCATACAACCAAGTGTAGGTGTCATTGGGAATTATTATATATAAAGGAAGAAAATGGGCATTATAACTTAACTATAAATATTCAAAGTCTTAAAGGGTAGGTATATTCAGTATAAAAATTGAACATATGGAGTAGACATGATATGTTGTGCATGGGACTAGATCTTGACCCTACAGTCTTTGGATGACATTGAGAGGCTTTGCATTGGTACTAGATTAGTGACTAGGTGTGATAGAGGCTCTCCTATAACATCCACTTATATTTCCATTTATGATGGACACATTGGGTAAGGCTCTCATTGTTATTTCTAGGCCAAGCTCCCTCTTTTTTTTATTAGAACTTTTCTTGTGCTAACGCTTTGATTCTCTTCTCATGCATATTTTTTATATAGAAGGTTAGTTACTTTATGCTTTTGGAGAGTGCTAGTTACTCCTTCATATACTTTTGTTTCAATTCCCTTAACCTATTTTGGTCATTCACAAGACACTAATAAAATTATCTTATCTTCTTTACTATGCTTTTGTAACTAATATTAGATAGAAAAGTTGTCTACCACTTTCTCAAGTTTTTTATTACTTATTGTTTTAATATTATTATTTATCTTTGTTATTTTTGGTAAAGGAAAATTGTTGACATGGGATAATATATATCTTGGTATGTAATCAGTGAGTTAGTTACAGAACTCTAGGGACATTTTGGACAAGTGACTACACCTTTGAATGTAAAGTGATTTTTATCACACATTTGAAATCATTATTAGTTTCAACTTTTGTGCAGCTAGATGCTACTACTCAAATACTTGCTAACTCTAATACTCTCACTGTGCTTACCAAAATAGATGCAGACAAGTTCAACAATCTTGCTTCAAAATATGATGTGAGGTATGTGGTGTTTGGGAGGTATTCTTCTTAGGTATAATAGATCAAAAGCACATATGGGATTGAATTGATAATGCTAACACAAGGTTGCTTCAACTAGGGAACTTGTGATATTATTTATTGTTTTCAAACCCGAATCTTGAAATGTAATTTGAACTAATTTTCAGTTGATATTCTTTAAGTTTGTAACCATATGCAATTAGTGGGTGTGTTAAGAATCATATACAAATTGTGACACTAGTTAAGGGTTGAGTTTTTGTATTTTCTTAGCTTTGATATTGAGGTTATTAATATACTTGTGATACCATTGTTTTTACTTCATTTGTGTGATAAATTTATTTCTCTTAACAAATTAGGTCCACTACAACAAGGGGTTTGAGCCAAAGCATTGTTTCCATTATTAGAAACATCACCTAAAACAACTGAATATTGTTAAACATATGTACTTCTAGTGTCTTTCTACTTAGGCTCGGGAAGTTGGTTTTTAAAATTTATTAGGAAAGCCTGATCCTGATTTTCAAACAAATGAAATTATATATGGAAGTTCAAAAGGGCACCATCCTACAAAAAAGGGAGTAGAAATATTGATTTCAATTCTAAACAATGAAAATGCAACCAAGTATCAGTTTAATTTCATCCATTATAAAAATTTCCTTAAACAAAGAAACATGCAATCAAGACTCAAGTATCAATCTAAGCTCAACCATTATTGATATTTCCTAAAAATTTACTTTGTCCCCTCTTAGGAGTTTCTCTAATATACTTGCAACAATGCCAGACTCCTTCAAAAATAGAGGCACTGGCAAATGCTTAAATAATTAGGTGAGGGTTGTTTTTGATAAGTTTAGATAAGTGCAAGAATTTACAAAACAAACATATATTTTATAATTCAAATAAGTTTTCCTCTTCCAATCTTAAGCAATGTCTAGAGTATTCAACAATGCTTTTAAAATTTTTTATCCTAAATTCTTAATTTGTTTTCTAAGTTAAGATAATCTATTAATAGTCACAAAAAATACAGAGAGGACAAAGCCTCAACCAATTTTAACATAGTGTTTCAGCAAAAATATGGACTGCCCCAACATTGGGGAAACCGGTCCACAGAAAGCAAAAAAACCAAAAATGATATAAGTTCTTAAGACCAAAATCCACAAAAGAAACAATGAGGTTTTGTCATGGCATAATGTCTAGATAGGAGACCAGATTCCAACAGATGCTAACAAAAACAAAAGACTAGATAGAAGACACCTAGCAGCCACATCCATACACTTGGCTGCCACGTCTGAACCCTTGGCAGCCACGTCCATACCCTTGGATTCCACGTCCAGACACCTGGAAGCAATGTAAACCTAATGGAAATCATCTAGGATGGGTTCCTCAACAATTGGGCATGCCCAATTATCTGCCTCGTCCCTCGACAAGCTGCTGTGTGGCTCCCCACCACTGCCATGTGGCTCATCCGTTGAATGGGCATTGCCAAGCCTACCAAATGACGCCTGCGAAGCTGACCCATCGTGACCAGTTCCACCTGAGGGGAACGTGGCTGCAGAGCTACCCCCTTCACCATTCTGACTGCCACCAAGGTTCTTGCCATATTCTAAATTCCTAGTTACTAGTAAAATACCATGCAAATGATTATAGATTAGTGAAAAACACTAGAAGGTTTAACAATCAACTAAGAAAACATATAATTTCTTCATAGATGCACAATATTATTAGATATATTTACCTCATGTCAATACTCTCTTATACTAACAAATCCTTGAGAAATATTAATTCAATATGAAAGCATTCCAACAACATTATCACTTTTTAAGACCGCCTCTTCTAACTTATCAAGTCTTTAGCACTCCAACAAAATTCCCAAATCCTGTTGAAACTTTCCATCTAGTATTAACCTACATATGTTATTAAATTTTATAAAAATATAAGAGGAAACGTTTACATGATCCACTAAAAAGAATTATGCATATTAAAACACCAAAAAAATGCCAGCAGTTTTACCACGTACTTGTCAATCATTCTTTCTACTAGTTCCTCTAGTCTAGGATCTATCTTGATTAAATATTTACTAGATTCTACAAATTTCACTTGAAGAGCAGAGTACTCATCTATGGACTGAGCTAAAAGAGTAAAGGGACAACCAAATTATTAAAACTTGACAAATGTGCATTTGATAAGCAACTTTTAGTCACCTTTCTATGCTGATGTATAACAAACTTGAAAAGCAATAAATTACCAATGCTTAGCATCCAATGGCTAGAAATATTCCTACTAAGCAAATCATGCACATAATATGAATCCTCTAACACATTAAACAAAGCTCCAACACCTAGTGCATATGACAATAAGTCGTTTAGATCACCAAGATAATAAAAAATTATCAGAAAACAACAAAAGCAACATATAATACCCATAGTAAGAGTGGGGCCAGGAAATTAAGTTACTACACTAGCAATTACAAACATTTTGAATAGTAAAATTGACCTTTGATTCCACCAATCCAGCAAGTTGTCATTGACCAAAATTTTCATCCTCATATAAGCTTTCTCTATAGCAAGACATATAAGTGTATGTGAACACAAATCTTAATATACATTTAAGATCAATATTATAAATTTCAAAAAAATAACACCCAATGAACTTTCACAACATTTTTGGGACATGTTAGCAAGAATCTAAATGCTCCATTTCATAGAAAAGTGGGATTTTAACTTTGACCTAACTTGTCATATATAATGGAAGTTATTCATTTTGGAAGTAATATCTGAGAATTCAAAATCACCAAAATCATTTTCAAAAGTTAACTCTACACTCATGAACCTACAATGGATTCATATCATAGAGAGAAAGAGATAGAAAAACAAGGACTTATCCCAAATATACAATTGTTCAAATCCCCCCGTGGGTGTAAACCTACAAAACAAAGAAAAATAATAGAATGTTTGCAAGAAAGAACGACTATCAGTAGAAAAATCATAACAAACACATGATGTTGAAAAAAACAGTTGAATGAATTCCACATCTATCGAAACATTCAAAAGTCTATTCACTAGTACTATTGTCAATGTGGTAGTCAAAAATATCTGTAAATATCTTCTAGACGTTTGCATTTTCATACTTGCAAAATGATGAACAATGTTAGCATAATGAAACCTTTGACATCACAAACAATTTGCAAGAAAAATTCTAAGCTCCTTCTGTTGGGACTCTAAGAGCTATAATAACTAACAAATAACTAACAATTGACTATCAAATAAATGACAACAAAGGAGGATCAAAATTGAAATTCAAAAGGTAGGGTGCACACCTGATGAGGAATATCTAATCAAGACGAGAAATTCATGCACTGGTTTTACAACCATGTTACATTTGTGGAAGACAACTTTCTGGAATAAGAATACCTGCAAAGCACATAAAATGTCTTAAAGGAAAATAAAGAATAAGCAAAATATTAAAATAAATTAAGAAACATTTCATGACTACATAAAAATTAGATAAGAATGAGGTGCAAGAATATGGATTAACTCCTCTTGGTTTCAAGAATAATTTATTTTAATAATCTAATATTGGAGCAAACATTCCTCGATTTGATGGAGCAGCAACGAAGTCAAACTTGACATGGTTGTTCGTCCATTGGAAAAAGGGAGGTTTTCTCTAAGACTACCAAAATCCTAAATTATTGTCTACTAAATAGGGCTAACCACATGAATATGGAAGCCCTTATGGCCCCTTCAACCCCTCACAACATTTCCCATTCCCCAGTACCCAATCTATCTACTATAAAAAAAGTTGATAGGAACAAATTAAGATTCATGCATACACACTAGAAAAACAAAAAAGTGATAAAGAAACATATGTGGTTTTGTACATAAAGAAACATATAGAAATAATTAATTAACATATAACATTAATTCATTCATTCATTAATCATAAACACAAAATAATTCATCTCAATAACTTTTATGATCAAAAATATGTTTTCATAATATGGTACATTATGTTTCTAATGATATAACTAGTACAAAAATTTATTTTTATTTCTATTTATTGTTGAATACCTGGTCATGTACTCATGACGTCGTTGAGGCTACTGAAAGAGGGGTGGATCATCAACTATAACAAGAAAAAATGTTAAATTAATGTTTTTTTGTTGTTATTATTATAAGTATTTCATCAATAAAAAGAGCATTAGAGTTTTTTTTAGCTCGTGCACTAGTCTACATTGTTAGAATCATTGCCCTATGCTCCTGTTATGGTACATGATACTCATGAATGGCATTCTATGCCATTGAAAGTTGGCTCATGGTGGCCACATGTTGTGGTTTTATCTCTGCCAAAAAATCCTATATAATAAATAAAATGTTTTTTCGATTAGATAATGTAAAAGTTAAAAAGAAAACATTCATAATTGAACTTATAACATTAAAAAATCACTTTAAAATATGGTCATTTCTTGATATCCCTTAAGATGTTTTTTGGATATGTTGATCCTATATTTAATCTCAGGACTTTTATTTCTAATGTGAATCAGACAAACAAGTTTTTAGTTCTTTCTAGCCACAATAGTTTTGATTGTTAAGATTGGGTCGAGATAAATGAAAAAATCATCATCATCAAACCAATCAGGATCACTATAGTCATGTTTCCCAGACTACATATTTCAACAAAAGAAAATTTATTTCTATTATCTCAACAAATAATCAATCTCACATTAAGTTATTCCAATTATTTAAATAAATAATCTCCTCAATTCTTTTCAAACCTTACCAAAATTTTTGAAATATATCTTCAACGAAAGAAAACATTTTGTTTTCTTGTTGTAAACATTCCTGGAAGTAGTGGGAAAAAAATAAAATTCTTGTCATAAACATTCTTGGAAGTAGTGAAATAAATAGATTGAAATAACCTACCTTTCATATACTATAGATAACAAGGCAAAAAGTAAAGAAGAGATAGAGATGAAGTGTTGTTTATTATTATCAAACAAATTCTACCAAACAATGGCCATTAAATATCACTTTATAGAACTTTGATCCTACTAAAGGAGGCAACGCTCCCAAGAAAATTTTATGCCTTGACTTATGATGAAGTGAAGTGAAGGAAAGGCCATGCATTCAACTCATGTACCCACTAAAAAGTGATGTGGAGTGAAGTGATCGAAAACATGCCTAATTTAACTCTTTCATTCATCTTGGTTGAAGTGAAGTGAAGAGAGGTGAATTGAAGATAACTCCACACGTTTTCCTCAAGTGCCTCATGTGTTCTTTCTAGTGGAGTCGAGTAAGGTGAAGTGTAAGAGAGACAAAAATCCATGCACTCCTAATTTAAATCCCTCATGCAACTTAGTTGAAGTGAAGTGAACAAGAGCAATGTAATCTCTCCACTCAACTAAACATGACTAACTAGATTCCAACAAGGTACCTTCCTCATGCAAGTTCATGCTCTCTTATCCAAACTAAAGATAATTGTTCTGATTATGAGTCTACTGCTACTATTACATCTACGAGATCACTATTTTATCCTTGGGAAGAAAATGAAGTCATCTAGAGACCAATTCTTTACAAGAAATGATAAGGTGAGGCTAAGGTGAGGCATTGAAGAAGAAAGATCAGTTAGTTTACTTGGTTCTTGGTGATGGGCCTATTCTTATGTTTTGGTCTTGGAAGTCTCCTTTGAATTGATTCTATAAGAAGAGAAGTTATTTATGGGTTTTCCCTTTGGAGGGATTTTTCCTTGGCTTGGAGCCTATATCTTGTGTTCATTTTTTTGTAAGGTTGTGATCTTCATTGTTTTGGAATTATTTGATGATAAAAACATAAGAAAAAGAACATAATATCACAAATAACTGTCAAGAAAGGAAAAGTAAAAACAAAATGTTTCCCTAATCGAGTTTCCAACATGGTATCAGAGCTAAGGACAAGAGTATAGGAATTTGGAATATCACTGGAAGGGTTTTGCATTACTCTAAAAAGGAAAAAATATGAGACTATTTGCGTATATATTAAAGGCCAAAATTACTACAAGTGAATCTAATCAATAGAAGATCATCCTTCTTATAGGGCATACCTCTAAAATTGGGTCAAATTTCTGCCCAATACTGTACCAAGGGTTTTGAAGAGACTGAAAACGTTTATCTCAGGTAGTGACTTCATCATTTAAAGAGATCTGAGACACAAGATAATAGGCTGTTTTTCCTCTAAGATAATTCTAGGTTAATTAATCATGCTAGAGCATCTAAAATGTTTTATTGTTTTAAGGTTTTTTTAATGACCAATGATATGAACAATTAAAGACAGGTGCTTAAACCTTAACAATACTAAATTTAATGGAAGGTTTTTTCATTTATCTCTAAACAATTAATTGATTTTTAGTTGAATGAATAGCAGATTTGAAAGGGTTATAACTTACTAGATATTGAAACTAAGTATTTATTCAATTATAAGACAAAGTCCAAGTAAACAATGTTTACCTACTCACAAATTTTATTTAATTTTATGAAGATGGGTGTGAAAATTTATAGATATAGAGGAGTTTATAATAACATAAAGTTCTATAACTAATTTCTAATTATTGATTATAACTTCACCGGGGATTTCAGAGAAACTGACATTCTATTTAATATTACCCAAGGTTCTTCATTAAAAGTTAAATACATGAAGAATAACACAATGAAATGAAAACATGAGAAAAACTCACAAGGAGAAAAAATATTTCAGGTAAATCCAGAATCTTTTCATTAATTTGAATCAAATCTCCACTTGATTACAATTCTTCTTTGAAGATATCATCCAGGGGTTCAACCCATAATAACTCGAAGGAAGAATTATTTATAAAAAATGTTGATTTTATATAAAGGTCCATTAACAAAATATAAAAATAATACAAAATATAGGAATTATAAATTGCGAAGCTACTAGCACTATCTTCAAGGAAGTTGTTGATGATCTAGCCCCCAAAATGTGCTACCTCATTGTCTGTCATTTCGTGATGAAAGTTACTCAATGATTTCACACAAGTGATCCCATCTATCTCCAATTGGTATAGAAATATTAATTAATTTCCTGTAGACTTCATACACCTTGGTATAGTTTTCAAAAGTAGGCTATTGAAAAAGATATGTTTAATTTCATATTTGATCATTAAATCAAAATTCAAAGCCTCTAAGAAGGCCTTCCCTGTAAGATGACCTTTGATACATGCAAATTTAGCTTTATTAGTTGCAGTTGTGTAAAGCTTTTGGAAATACTCCTCCAAATAGATCAATCTATTATTTGGTGCAACTAGTCCTATAAATCCTCTTTGGCTGAGAAAGTTGAATATAAAATGAAACCCTCCGACAACAGTTTTCAAAGTCTATCACTTTGTCTCAAACTGAGTCATCAGATTTTTCTTCTGCAAAACTTTCTTAATCTCAAGAATGGTTTTTGTCCTATCTGCAATCTGAATTTCTTCTAATTAAGCTCTGGTTTTTTAATTGAGCACCTTAACCTTGTCTATGGATTCACTTGGTTTATCTTTAAGGGCTTCTCTAACCTCTTCAATAGATGTCTGGCATCTGGTAGTAAGCTCTTGTTGTTCGAAAATAATTTGTACAGAGGGCCAAATTTAAGTTATAGCTTGACTTATATCTACCCAAATGTTTTCCTTGGCTTGGGGCAAGGTATGAATCATTAATGACTCATCTTCCAAATCTTGAATCTTCTTGATCAATCTGTGTGTCTTCTGAATCTCTTCAACATAAAGAGTATCATTCTTTATCTTTCTTGCCTCTATATTTTTGAATTTCTTTTGAAGCCTTTCATTTTCCTGTATCTAGAGAGACAACTCCTATGTAACTTTATTCAGATCACTTGTAGCTGATGTAGACTTTGTGTTGAAAAGTGCAACAAGAAATGCTAAAAATAGCACTGCTATAAATATCCCTACTATAAATAGCAGTTCAGCCATTATGGATCTTAGCAACAATGGGTGAAAAGTGAAAGTGCTAAAAATAACTTTTCTAAAAATAGCATTTCAGGATCCCTTCTTATTTTGGTCAGTCCCTGGACTAAACATAGGAAGTAAAATTCAAATTTGATATTAACAGCTGTTTGTAAATTGATTAATTAATTCATCTTGAGTTAATTAGTTAAGGAATTATGAACATGAAGTCTATGTGAGGAAATGCAACAATTTCTCCTTTGATTGAGGGATTTATCCATTAGTTAAAGAGATAAGGATGAGTTGTAATATTGAGTTGTAATTAGTTGGCTTAGTTAACTGAGTCAAGTCCAGTTAGATTAATTTAACAGTTTTTTAAATTAATGAGAGTTCAATTAGTTAGTGCTTCCATGCATGTAACTACTATATTTTAGATAAATGAGTATTCACTCATGGAACTCATGCATGTCAATTCAGATAGAGACCTAGTTGAGATCAGATGGAAGGACAATGTACTACCAGTTGCAAGAATATTCCATTGAGAATATTCATTGCATGCAGACGAAATATTATTCCTTGAGGATTGCACAGTTAGATCAAAGGTTACAGTGAGTGTGATGAGGCAAATTCACACATGTGACATCATTGGACCCCAATCAAAATTGCGCAAGGAAATAGGAGGCTTTGAGGGCTTGTGGAAGATATATTCTATGTCTATTCAGCCCGTGAGTTGTATTGTTTGATTGTAGAGAGAGAAGGATAGCTTTTGAGCTGATTTTTTTTGTAACTTGAACAAGATTTCCACTTGTATGATAATATAGAGTTGGGGTTTTAGGCAATTGCTTTCCCCAATGATATATATTCTCTATTATGGTTGATTACTTCTCATTCTTAGTTATATATGTTATTGGTTGATGATGCTCATATATGTTTAATCTTCCACAAAGTTTATGGTAGAAGTAGATCTAGTATTATGCTTTAGGACATTGCATATATCAGTTGATCTATAGGTGAAAATTCTACACTGTTGTTGATGATGTTGATTCCTCTACTGCCCTTGCTGCTATGACTAGTATAGTTGTAATTGGAGCTATGGACAGTTGTGCAAACTGTTCCTTTTCTTTGAGAAAAGTTTCTATCCGTTCCTCCATCTTCTTTATTTATATATTCTACTCAATAATTAGTTTGATCATTTCTTGTTTGTGTTGCTCACTATGTTCAATCTCCTTGGTTTGGGGATCCTCTGAAGAAGGTAATTTGAGTTGCTTCCCTAGTGTTGTGATGTCTACAAGCTTCTTCTTGATAATATCCTCTACATCTTTAACATTAGTAGGATCATATCCAATCTTGACCACCAAATATTCTAATGATTTGACCTTGTTATCCTTTGCTAAGGATGATATCTTCTCTATCTTCAACTGTGACTGTACATTTGAAAGATTTTTTCACAATTTTGACAGTGCCATGGTAGTGTTAGTCATGGTAGAGAAAAACATCTCCCTAGATTATCTATGCATGTCCATTTGGTCAATAGGATGTATTTGATTTTCATCAAAAGAAAATATGGTTTTCTTATATTCTGAAGAAGCCATTTGAGAAGGCACTTGAGCCTGTAAGAATGCCATCTTCATTCTTCTCTTTTCATTGTCAAAAGTTGTCAATAATATTTGTTGAGAAGTGGAAGTCTGCTTCCAGAATGGAGCATAGACATTGGCCTTCAAAGATTCAGTCTTTAGCTTAATTTCAAGAAACTTTGTGAAAATGTTTGGCTCCTCTTGTTCACCTGCTCCTGCTGACTGTGTAATTTCTAATAAATTCCATGAAATTGAAGAGTTAGATGGAGTGTTAAGGATAATTTACTCTTATCCTGTAGAAACATGTTAATCATCTAGATTAATAACTATGGGTTATTTCTGACCTTGAACAATGGTAACTTTAGGTTCAGTCTTGTGTTTCTTTTGATAAATGAGAAACTCTTTTGCACCCTTTGCTGAAGATGATGATTCTTCTACCGGACTCTTATCCTACTTACTTTGAGAAGTGGGAGTCTAGAGAGTAGAAGGAGGTGGAATTTTCTCTTCTACTTCCTAAAGCGTGTTCTCCTCCCACTGTTCTTGATTCTTGTATTTCTCAATATATGGTCTTGGAGTATGATTATAAGGTGTGGTTTTAAGTTCCACCCTTAAATTAGTGATTATATTAAATAGATCATAAGACCAGGTAAAACTTGGTTAAAATCCCATTTGCTTAAGAATTGAATATGCATCAATTCTAGCTACTTTGCTATTACAAATAAAGGGTCCCACTTAGGACTTGATCTTGAATTGAGATTTTCTTTTCCCTGAAACAAAATTTAGCTCGTCCATGTTGATAATTTTCCTTATACATTCCAAAGATAAAATTCTCATTGGAACATATTTAGGCAATTTGTATGGAGCTAACTCATGGTCATATACCCTAATCTCTATGTAGTTCTGGCAAAGATACCGATCTCTAGGTTTAGCTTGATCACTTAGGTGTAGGAATATCTTTATCTCTTGGCTGATTCTTGGTTCACTCTCGCTGCTAAGAATTTGTGCAATTGGATAAATGAAACTGTCAATGAAATCAAAAAATTTAAACTCAGTAGAGTTTCTTCTGACCAATGAGGTCCACTGCATAACTGACTGATTTATTTTTTGATCTTTCTACTTGTGTAAGGTTATTGGTAGCATGTCTCCTTGTTGAAAAAGGAATGAACTAGTACAGAAGAATACTTGAATACACCTTCAATAATGATTTTCATTAACTTTTCATGCATATTTTTAGCCAAAAATTTATTATAATTATACATTAATGTTGGCTTGTTTTCTTTGGAGAAGATGGATAGATAACCCAGGATAGGTTCATCTACCCATTGTTCTGTCTAGTAACCTAACAGGAAAGAAAATAAAGAGATAATTGTAGGAATTTACAGGGTAAGTTCCTCAGACAAAACACCAAAAGGACACCGCTCACAAAAAGATCACAGATCAATACACCAATATTTTGACGTGGTTAAACCCCTCAGAGAGGGAAACAGTCCACGGCCTGTGCCAACGTGGCTACTACAAACAATTTATTAATAAAAGAATGAAAATTTACATAAGCTTATCTTATGCACGGTGAACCTACAAATGACCCTCCATGCGCTTTAAATAGAATTCATGGACCAATCGGGTGTCAAGCCACGGATCAAGTGTCGGTAATACTAAGGAGAGAATGAACCGTCGGATCACTACATATCGTGACCATCGGATTGTAAGTTACAAATGTACATAGTAAAGAAACACACTTTACCTAACTCTATACTAGACCAAGTTATACTTAACTATTCCTACATGTCGGAATATCCTAACAATCCTCAGATCAAAAAATAAGTATTTCATTTCTTTCTTCCTTGATTATTATTACTTTATTTATGGTCATCCTCTTGCCTTTATATCTTTTTTTTGCTTAGTTAATCATTTCTTCCATGGCCTCCTAATGAGGTTTGCAGGTACATCATAAAGGTTGCTAGGGCTCTAGCAACAGATGGAAGCATTGGGAAGAACAAAGCAAAGTTTATGACAAGAGGATCGAAGCAAAGTTTGTGACAAGAGGATTATTCCATGATCGAGCATAAACTCAGCTAGAGTGATTTGTGTTCAAGAGGGAGAAATTGCACTGACATCTAGAATCGTGCCAAATGACAGAAGAGCTCCTACTTCAGAGGGAGTAGACAATCAAGTAGTTTGAAAGGATGCCATGATGTAGGAAGTCCATCATGAAGAATAATGGGTGGAAATTGTGTCGAGACCTGAAAGTAAGTCAGTAGTAACCTCCAAGAGGATCTACAAGATCAAGCATGTGGTAGATGGCGGCATAGAGAAGTACAAAGTGAGATTCGTGACAAGGAGGTTCTCCCAGAAAGAGGGAGAGGACTGTGAAGAGACATTTGCTCCAGTCGTCAGGTACACTTCTGTTAGAACTTTTATTTCTATTGCTTCTATTATGGGTTCGAAATTGCATCAAATGGATGTGAACACCACTTTCCTCAATAGAGTGATTGAGGAAGAAGTGTACATAGAACAACATTAGTGCTTTGAGGTACATGAGAAGGAGTCTCATGTCTGCAAACTGAAGAAAGCTTTGTACAAACCTCAAGCATGGTATTCTCGGATTGATGGAAATCTGATGAGTCTTGGTTGATCTTGTTATTATATGACTTGTTTCTAATGGGATCAAAAGGACTCACGTGACAGAGGGAGTTGCGGTAGCAGCAGGATTTGCTTCTGCGATAGAGGAAGCAGTCAGGACTACCTCGGGTAGCCCTGCTTCAGAGGGATTTGACCTTTGAGTTTGAGATGAAAGATCTAGATTTGATGCATTAATTCCTTAGTCAAGGGAAGTGTACTACTAACATTCTTCAAAGGTTTGGGATGATGGACTGCAAGTCCATAGACACTCCCATGGTGACCAATCTGAAGAAGTTGAGAGGCTATGATTCAAACTTGAGATTGTTAGACTAGATGCTCAAAGACAGTATGCCTTCTCTGAGTAGACCATGTCGAACAGCAGATATGCTTCAATGACTAGGAAGCAGCAGTGGCAGAGGAAGAACCAGGATTGCCATAGCGGGATCTATTTCAGTGTCAGAGGGAGCACCCAATCCGGGTGACCAAAAAGCAGTTGTGGTGATGAATCTAGTGAAGGAATTTGATCAGTTTATGGTTGAGGCATGCAACACAACATGTGTTGAGATACTGACATGGTATAGTTGGATATGGACTGAGATATGTATAAAATGACAAAGTACAGTTGAAAGGATATACAAGTTCAGATTAAGCAGAGAGTGCAGAAGATAGGAAAAGCACATCAGCATGTTGCTTCAGTTTGGGTTACGCTATAATATCCTCGATGAGCAGGAAGCACACATGTGTCGCACTTAGCACTGCAAAGGTTGAGTATATTGCAACTAGTTTGGTGAGTTGTGAAGCAATGTGGCTTCGGAAGCTACTCACAGGATTGTTTGATCAAGTGATGGAGACGACTAAGATGATAGGTCAAAGCACATTGAGATCAAGTACCGAGACATAGTGCAAAAGGGACCAGTGAGGCTCCAGTACATTTCTACAGACAAATAGGTTGTTGGCATTCTCACAAATCCTTTGTCCCAGATGAAGTTTGTCTACTTCAGGGACAAGCTGGGAGTGGTTGAGAATGCTTCCCTCAGTTAGAGGGAGTGTTGATGTTGTAACATCAAGGGCAAATATTCTCCCTAGGTCAAGGGTGTTGACCAGGAGCCATGTAATGTGGCTAGGGAGATTGGCCAAAGAGCATCAAGGCCTAGAGTACTCCCCCAGTTAGAAGGTTTTGACCATATTGCCAAGGGTTACTTGGCTAGTGGGTAGAGTGAGTGCCCCATAGCATCGGGTAAGCATTTTACCATTCAAGTATCATGTGACGACATGAAGGAATGGTAAACTGATCCAAGGTTTCACCATTGGTCAGGTATACTGACCTAGTTCCAAGCGATGACTTGGATAGTTGGTGAGCGAGGACTAGCCCTGTGTTTACTTTGGTTAGGGGGTACCTGACCATATCGCCAAAAGGTATTTGGCTAGTGGGTGACTAGATCCATTTGCAAAGGATATTTGGCTAGTGGGTAGCTAAATCCTTTGCATGATGTTGATGTAGATGCTTTCCACGTGGTTCTGGAATAGAACATAAAGTGGATGCATCCATTAGCATAGCGAGCTCATTCAATCTTTTCTTGCAATGGAGAAATTGTTTAGCAAAGAGGACATCTAAGGAAGTTAAGGTGAATACCTCCCTAGCTAAGAGGAAGTCTAGATTTTCAGGTAGTTGTAGTTGGTATTCCCCAGCTACATATGTCGGCTTGTTGACGGTGTTGGATACCACTAACATACAGGGGGTCTCCCCAATGTGAAGTCCCAATTAGACTTCACACTGTTTGGAGTGGGAGCCCCATCTGGAATATCAACCTAACCACCATAACACAAAGGTTCGTCTTGGTTTCAACGGATAACATAAGAGATTACATCCATAAACCTTGAACAAGCAAGTTGACATTGTGAAACACCGATTGCAATGTATAAAAGGAGACCTTCACTAGGAGGAGACAAAAAGTGAGCCTCTAGAAGGAAGTAATAGTACTACAGACACATGAGAAAAGAAAGATTTGTTAGTTATCTAGCGAAATAGTTCATATAGACACAACAATCATTAAACCACATATAACACACCTTCAACAAGTATCGAGGCCATCAAAATAGTTCAATTTCCTTAGTACACATGAACGAAACATATATAGCAAACATCTAAAGAATAATCCTAAGACATTCACAATACATGCATGAAAATGTGGTGTCTCATTGAGCTTCAATTATAAGGTGAAAGATCCAAGTACACAGTTACAATGGTGAGGCACTAGTTCCAATAGTGGAACATTAAGTCACTTTTTTCTTCTCCAAAGAATAATTTTCTCTCTATGCTAAGTAGAGAAGCCAAGACTAGCTCTCCAAAGCTTACGCCTCCAAAAGCATTTTGCTTGAGTTATGAGGTTGCTTTTATAATAAGGGGAATGACCTTTCATATCCCCATGACTCTTGAATTACCCTCATGACTCTTGGCCTTCTAATGTGTCCTTTGGACTTCTAAACAACTCTCGAACTTCTAATAACTTTTGGGCTTCTCCTTAAGACATTTTGTCTATATATATGACTCTTGGACTTTCACACATTACATTTTGTCCTTTTCTTGAGAATACATCATTACATTCCACATGATGATGTGGCATGACAGATGGACACATATTGACTATTATGATGAGACTGGTACAAATTACAACTTGACAATGATGAAATGAACTTCATGATGAGGTGGAAATGCCAAGTTGTCTTCCTTGTTGCTTCATCTTGCATTCTTGATGATAGATCTGATCTATGCTTTATCTTCATGAAAGATCCACTTTGTTGCTCATCTTCACCCTCCAAAGGGTCTTTGATCACTATCGGAATCCTCTGAGTCATCATGCAATGTCTTCTTTCTGTCTTGGTCCATGATCTACTTCATGTCTTCATGATTGTTCTTTTTTGTTCTTCTTCTTCACAGGTGTTTCTTTATGATTTCTCTTCACTATCTGTTTGAGCATTTTCTTGTCATGCTGAGATAGTACTCCTACGAATGAAGATCATTCATGGCAAGGCAAAATTAGTCTTAAAACTTCTATTATATCACTACCTAGCTCATGGAATGATCTGCTCATAATAGGCCTGTGAAAGGGTTAAAAGGAGAAGGCTTGATTAGAAGGGCACAGTCAAACTCATCAAGGCTCACAAGAGGCCTTCAAGGTGCACTTGTGCGCTCAAGCAAGAGAGAGAGAGCTCAAGGGCGCAGGGGCACACTCTGAAGAGACAAAGGAGTGAGGCTTCAGGTCTTCAGGCCTGTTGTTGCCACCTAGCACACACACCTAAGCTAGTGAGAAAAACCCTTAACCCCACAAGGTATGGTTGGTGGCAAAACTAAGAGATGGGGTTGTCACCCATTCCCAACTCTCTTTGTTAAAGCTCTCTCCTAGGTAAGCTAAGGGAGTTGGTCCCTAATGAAAAGTTAATAAAGGAAAAGTGAATTTCTAGGAGACTAAAGTTAGAGGGAGATGCTTATCAAAAATAACTTGACTTCAAGATGTTAACAAGCATATAATATATGAGCATTATTCAATGATGTATTCAAAGTATAGACCAATGTCTCAAAGAAAATGACAATTGCTTGCTCAAAATGAAAATCAAGTTACAATGATAGACAATCCTACAAAATCAAACGTTAGACCATAATGAGCATATAAACATCAATTGCAACTATAAAGGAAATAGTACTTGAAAGTAAATGCTCAAATAACAAGATAATGACATCAATTACTCATGAGCTAAAAAACCATCAAAGAAACAAGTGTATGAAATAACTTGGAAATAGATTTGCACCAACGATGGATATTCCAAGGACAAGAAGCGAATAGTTGCAAAAGTAAAAGATCCAAATACTTGCAATATAAAGCAAATGCTTCTCGAGAAAAAGATGATATTTGCAAATAAAACTCAAATAAATTCAAGATAGCATATATAGGAGAGTTGTATTGCAAGTAAAGTGAAAATGTGATGTAGACATGCTCTTGGTTTATTTTATTAGTTGTATTCTAAAACAAAGTTTCAATTGAACTCTAGTCCCCAGAACTCATCCTCGCCCGAAAATCCGGATCTCAGAATGAGTATTGAATAGGGTTGGAGGGTCCCTAAAGTCTATACAACCAACTTAAGTTGGAGGTTAATTTTAGAAATGTCAATTAGCAATAAAAGTGATTTAAATTTAAAATTACTTCGCCTGTGTACAAGCTATGTCCCGAAACACCTGCAAAACCACTTTGTAAGATAAGACTATGAAGGCTCAAAGAGAACTCCTTTGAAAATGTATCAAGAGTGGGTTGGTCTCTCCAAAGATTTCCCCACACTTGATTCTTTGATCCCAACGAGATGTTCCCTCTACAAAACTTCAATCAAGAATTATTTCCATATAGATTTAGCAATAAACAATGATAAAAACTCTAGAGATTTATTTGAAACCAACTAGAGCATTCTATACCTAGAGCATACTTCTAAATCAAATGTCAATGCAAGATAGCTCTACACTAACAAATCCACAAGAGCATATGGAAACAAATTAGATCAAAGCATAAGTAAAAGGAATTATGTCAATGATCAACAATTCATCGCACTCCAAAAGGAAGAACACCTCATAAATGAAACCCGAAAATCTTTATTGATATTTTTGAAAGTGTACAAGGCAGCAGGGTTTCCGCAAGCACAATAACTAGTAACAACGATACATGTGTGAGAACCCATAGCTCTATTATATAGAAGCTTGGAAGCGAATCCCAAGTGTTAAATTTAGATAACAATGGTATGTTCTATGCTTAGCACAATTACTTCAATGTACTTTAAGCAGCCCAATGACAATTTCCAAATTAGTTTCCCATATCAATCCCATTAACCACAAATCACATTGACGGTGTTTGTAGATAGAACATAAAATAAAATGCAAAAGACAAGAGGACACTAGATTTGGTGGATGCCAGGGAAAAACCCCAATGTGGGGAAAACCGTTTGATCAATTCTTATTATTATATCAAATGTTCAACAGAGAGGGAGAGTACAATAATACAAAGTCAAAGTCAAAATTGACTTGCCAAATCACTGTCCAAAACAGCCTCGTAAAATCTGCAATACTGCTCTCAGTCAACAACAGTCAAATTAGCCCTAACCAGAAAGTCATAAATGGTCAACACAACAGTCAAACTTCTCCTTTGAAGCTCAGTCAAAGGAAATCAAACTCGGCCTCCAACAGCAATCAAAGTCAGCCCAAAACAGTGATAAAATTTGTGGTCAAACTTGGTCAACCTAAAGTCAACCCTGCGGTCAAATAGGCATGCAATCAACGCAGGTCAAAGTCCTCCTTTTGCCTCTATTTCTGTGCCCAAAAATGCGGCCTGCTAAGACCAAAATTCACCCTGAAAATTGAAGTCAAAAGATGGCTAAAAAGTCGAAGTGAACACTAGTCAAACTATAGAAAAATCTAAAATTTTTGGCACTGCAATTCAATCCTTAAATTCGTCCTCCATGCCACACGTGTGAAAGAGAGAGAATGCCCAATAGTTGTACGAACCATTGAGAGAAGGAGAGAGAAGAAAGTGAGTGATGATGATGCCAAATGAGGTGAGAGGTCAATTGTATTTATACAAGCCGTTGAGGGTGAAGTGACACATCCATTGGGCTTCATGAGCCTACATGATGATGTGGTCGACCTGAACAATTTGCACATGTGTGGGCATAAATTCAAAAACACACTTCTACTTGTCCAAATTAGATGATCTTTATATCAATTTTGGTCCTCTTGAAAAGAGGAATTTAATGCAATCATCATCTCCATCAAATGAGCTGCCCCGAGGTAGAATTTGGCCCTAGTTTTCAATTTTAACACTCCCTCTCAGGTAGGGAGAATTCCACCTACCAATCCATCCATCATCATGTCATCCTGTCGTCATGAACCATCTTTGTATCTAATCTCATCTCTGCTTTGTTGAACACTGATATGAATAATGAAGAAGAATCAATCGAGAGTGAGTCACAAGACCCTACCACTCTCCACTGACAAAAGTCAGTCCAGAGGTAGAACCTTAATCAAGCTTGATCCCAGATCAAGTTGTTGAACACCATGCATCCTAGACATAGGGAGTACGGCAGTACACGATGCATCCATCGGTAGTGCTATGGTCCCTATCCACTTTCCTCAACTCATTGGCCAGATGAGAGGTACTTCCCATGAGTCCCCGACTACATGGGTAAGATGTATATTGGGGCATCAGTAGGAGAAGGTGAACCACTCATCCTGCTCAAATGCCATAGGAGAAGGTGAACCACTCATCCTATGCATATGTCAATCATAGGGGAAGGTGAACCACTCACCCTACACGTGTCATCAATCATAGAGGAAGGTGAACCACTCACCCTACACACATGTCAACCATCATGGGTATCATAGGGAAGGTGAACCACTCACCCTGTACACAAAGCACCAATAGCGGAAGGCGAGCCACTCACCCTATGGTCATTTAGAGCTCCAAGAAATACCCCAAGCCCCCAAGAGCTCCCAAAGCTCAATGTCCAATTCAAGTAGGACCATCATGGGAGGGTCTTTCCACGACTCGAAGTCTCTCTCAGAAGGCTAAGAATTTGACCTTCCCTAATGGCTTAGTGAGGATGTATGTGCCCTACTCATTAGTCCTAATGTGTTGGAGCCTTATTGCTCCCCATTTTACCATATCCCGAATAAAGTGGTACCTGATATCAATGTGCTTGGAGCAGTCGTGGAGCACGGGATTCTCTGAAAAGACGAATCCCACTCTGGTTGTTGCAAAAGATTACGGTGGTATCCAGCACGTGCTCAAATACTTCACTAAAGAGCTTCCTCAACCAAACAACGTCACAACAGGCCATACTAGCTACAATGTATTCGGTCTCGGGGGTGCTTAGAGCAATTGATTTCTGCTTCCTGGTCATCTAACAAATTGAGGCAGACCTCAATTAGAAGCAACATCCATACGTGCTTTTACGATCCACCACACTGCCAGCCCAGTCAGCATCAGTATATCCATGTAGCCTCAAATTCTTGGCAGTGTATCTCAGTCCATAGTTGACTGTGCCACAGAGATATCTCAAGAGATTCTTAGCAACAATCCAATGTATGTGATAAGGCTCGACCATAAATTGACTCAACGTATTCACAGCAAAGCATATATGTCAGAATGGGAGTTTACCAAGAACATCAGGGCCCCCACAAGTTATCTATATTCAAAAAGGTTTACCAATTCCGGCCCAGCAACACTCCCACATAGCTTCTTGAAGTTGAGTTCCATCGGAGTAGACACAGAGTTGCAATCGACCATCCCACATCTCTCAAGTAGCTTCACAATGTATTTTCCTTAGGAAAATCTCACCCAGATTTTGCCAAACCTCTAGGCCTAGGAATTGGTGCATCAGTCCTAGGTCCTTCATCTCAAACTCGAAAGCCAAATCCCTCTTACATTGATAAATGTGAGGGTCTGCACCTGTAAGAAAGAGATCATCTACATAAAGGACCAAAATGAGAGGCATGTCTTTTTCGGCCTTGAAGTACAGGTTAGGATCAGCATCACTCCTTGTAAATCCCAACTTCATAAGATAGTTATCAATCCTTTCATACCAAGCCCTAGGGGCTTGCTTCAACCCATAGAGGGCTTTCTTCAGCCTGCATACATGTGTCCTCTGATCTTGCACTTCGAACCCCTGAGGTTGTTCCAAGTAGACTTCCTCCTTAAGCCAGCCATGCAAGAAAGCAGTCTTAACGTCCAATTGATTTAGGCTCCATCCTTGAGTGGTAGCAAGAGCAATAATAAATCAAATAGTGATATATCGAGCAACCGATGCAAATATCTCGTCATAATACACTCCTTCCTTTTAAGAGAAGCCTCGAGCAACGAACCTGACCTTGTATTTCTCAACACTCAAATCTGCTCCATGTTTGAATTTGTATAGCCATTTTGAGGTGACTACGGACTTGTCATTCAGTCTAGGCACCACATCCCAGACATTACTTTTCATGATAGATTCATATTCCTCATTCATCGCATCCTTCCAGACTTGGTGCTTTATGGCTTCTTCAAATGTGCATGGCTCAATTTGAACAATAGTACTCATAGCAGCTAAGTACCCTTGATACATGTTTGGCTTCTTACTTTCACGGAATGTCCCTCTTGGAGCAATATGTCTTTCATCTTCTTCAAGAGTATCTTTGAGCCACAAAGGTCTTTTCCTTGAGGTAGAGGGATCACCAGGAGGTGGATCAATGAGATCCATTGGGCCTTCAACATCGAGCTCATCTGTCAGAGGTTGATCTTGCTTTTCTGCAACATCATCATTATCCTTCCTTAGAATGGGGAGATCTCTAGCTTTCCCAAGGGCAGTGTCTTGTGACATCATGGCTTACTTCCATATCCCTTTGACCAAGCACATAGATTCTATATGCTTTTAAATTTTCACTGTAACCCACAAATGTACCTTTTTTTCCACATGCTTCCAACTTGTTTCTTTTCTCTTTAGGCACATGAAAATACACAGGACAACCAAATATTCTATAATGAGAAACATCAGGTTTCTTACCAGTGAAAACTTCTTCGGGTGTCTTGAAATCCAGTGCTTGATGCAGGCTCCTATTTTGAACATACACGACAGTGTTAGCAGCTTCTCCCCATAAGAACTTCAGTAGACCTTGATCATGAAGCATAGCACAAGTGGCTTCCATGATTGTTCGATTCTTCATTTCAGCAACTCCATTTTGCTCAAGAGTGTATGAAATGGTTGTCTCCCTCTTAATGCCAGCATCTCTGCAAAAGTCATTGAATTCATTTGATTCATATTCGGTTCCATTGTCGGTTCTCAATATTTTGATCTCCTTCCCTATTTGATTCTCCACCAAGGCTTTGAAAGAACGGAATCATTTGAACACTTCATCCTCCTCCTTCAAGAAATAGATCCATGTTTTGCGAGAGAAGTCATCCACAAAATTTGCATAGTATAAGTATCCTCCCAATGATGTTATGGGCAACATACCAGATAGGTCAAAATGGACCAATTGAAGAATATCGATAGCTTGGCTTTCACTTGAAGGGAATTGTCCCCTTGTAAGTTTGCCAGTTGCACAACCTTGACAAACTCCTTCATGATTCATATTGAACTCGGGGATACCTATGACCATCTTCCTTACCCCAAGTAAGGCTTTGTATTGAAGGTGGGCAGATCTTTGGTGCCATAATTAAGATTGAAGAGAAGTATCGCAAGTCAAGGCTCCCGAAGGACTTCCTCCAACTTGATAGAGACCATCAACCCTAAATCCAAGTGTAAATGCATCTTTAGGGTTTCTTTGCCTAATACGTACCTTTCCATCCATGAACACTACCTTGAAGCAAGGCTTTGTATTGAAGGTGGCAGATCTTTGGTGCCATAATTAAGATTGAAGAGTAGTATCACAAGTCAAGGCTCCCGAAGGACTTCCTCCAACTTGATAGAGACCATCAACCCTAAATCCAAGTGTAAATGCATCTTTAGGGTTTCTTTGCCAAATACGTACCTTTCCATCCATGAACGCTACCTTGAAGCCTTTATCTTCCATTGCAGAAATGGACACTAGGTTCTTCAAATCAGGCACATACAATACTTCTTGGAGATGAATGGTTTGACCTTGATTCAAGTGAAGAGTGACAGTACCTATCCCTTTCACAAGGTAGGTGGCATTATCTCCAAGTATGATCTCCAAATTAGTCTTCTTTTCAATCAAATTTGAGACGACCTCTTTGTACCCAGTGAAGTGCCTTGAGGCCCCACTATCAATCAACCAATGATCCAAAGTATCCAGAGGAGAGCCAGTAGATAGAGCATAAATAAGATAAAACTCCTTTTGTTTTCTACAACATTACTTTCCTCATACCTGGAATCACTCGTCCTTTTGGGAGGTCGACCATTTTCATATCGAGTAGCAGGAGCATTCCTCTTTCCTTTATTGTTGAACATGTTGTTCCTTTGATTGCCATTGCCTTTGTTGTTGTTGTTATTGTTGTCGTCACCCCTTAGAGAATCCTTCTTGTAAGGACAATTTCTAGCATAGTGGTCGAACCTGTTACAATTGTAGCACCTTCCTTTTCTTCCTTCTTTGAATCCTTGCTTGAATCCTTGACCCTGTCTCCTTGGACCAACATTATTTTTCCTCTTAGCATGAGTGAAGAAAGCAGTAGGTTCATTTCCATTTGAAGGCTTGTCTCTCTCCATCATCCTCATCTCCTTGAGTGCATCTAGCCAATAATTCATCGAAACTAGGAATCCTGTCATTGTTGAGAATGGTGGTGTTAAACACATCCCATGCTCTTGAAAGACCCCCAAGCGCAATGAGAGTGAGCTCCTTGTCAGCAATAATTTCTCCAATAGATAGAAGGTCATTCTTGATTTGTGTGATCCTCATGAAGTAGGATTGGATAGATTCCCCTTTATCCATCTTGATGTCCTTCAGCGTGTTTTTGAGAAAGAGGATTTGGTTTGCATTGTTCAATTTGAACATCCCAACCAGCTTACTATATATCTCCTTCCAAGTTCTCAAATAAGAAATATAGGCAACCAAATGTTTTTTACTAGTCAACCAAAATTTTCTTTGCTTTGACCTCACCTTTTCTATACTTTGTCTTAGCAGTAGCCGATGCATTTGAAGGAGGCACCACCACTTTTCCCTGCACATAGTCCAATACTTCATGCTCCTCCAAAGTCAGGTCCAAAGTCATCTTCCATGCATGATAGTCAAATTTGTCATTGAGCTTGTCCTTAGTCTTGAAGTAAGATGAAGAAACCATTGAAACTTATCCAATAAATCTTTTGGTGATTGTTTTTCTCTCTCTTGCTTGGGCTTTGTATTCTCCTAGGCTCCGATACCATGTTAAATCTAGATAACAAATGGTATGTTCCATGCTTAGCACAATTACTTCAATGTACTTTAGGCAGCCCAATGACAATTTCCAAATTAGTTTCCAATAGCAATCACATTAACCATAAATCATATTGACAGTAACTGTAGATAGAACATAAAATAAAACGCAGAAGACAAGAGGACACCAAATTTGACAGATGCCAAAAAAAAACCCAATGTAGGGAAAACCCTTTGATCAATTCTTCTTATTATTATATCAAATGTTCAGCAGAGAAAGCGAGAGAGTACAATAATACAAAGTCAAAGTCAAAACTGACTTGCCAAATCATTGTCCAAAACAGACTCGTAAAATCTACAATATTGTTCTCAGTCAACAACAATCAAATCAGCGCTAACAAAAAAGTCAAAGATGGTCAATGCAACAGCAAAACTTCTCCTTTAAAGCTCGGCCAAAGGTAGTAAAACTCTGCCTCCAACAGCAGTCAAAGTCAACCCAAAACAGTGATAAAATTTGCGGTCAAACTTGGTCAACCTAAAGTCAACCATGCGGTCAAACAGGCATGTGGTCAACGCAGATCGGAGGCTTTTTCCTCAGTTTCTGTGCCCGTAAATGCGGACTACTGAGATAGAAATTCACCCTGAAAATCAAGTCAAAGGATGCCCAAAAGTCAAAGTCAATGCTGGTCAAACTGCAGAGAAATCCGAAATTTTCGACCTTGCAATTCAGTCTTGAAATTCATCCTCCTTGCCACACGTGTGAGAGAGAGAGATTGCCCAATAGTTGTACAAACCAATGAGAGAAGGAGAGAGAATAATGTGTGAGTGATGATGATGCCAAATGAGGTGAGAGGTCATGCCAAATGAGGTAAGAGGTCACTTGTATTTATAAAAGTTGTTGAGGGTGAAGTGACACATCCATTGGGCTTCACGAGCCTACATGATGATGTGGCCAACCTAAACAATTTGCCCATGTGTGGGCATAAATTCAAAAACAGACTTTTGCTTGTCCAAATTAGATGATCTTTATATCAATTTTGGTCCTCTCGAGAAAAGGAATTTAATGCAATCATCATCTCCATCAAATGAGTTGTACCAAGGTAGAATTTGGCCCTAGTTGCCAATTTTAACACCAAGGCAAATGGTGACAATCCCAAGACAAATAGATGACAATCCCAATGCTCCTTCATGCAAATTCAAATTTCCCAAGTGGTAACTTGATTTCTTTGTTAGAGGCCCACGTAATCCTTGATGAGGGAGCTCGAATTAGATGAGAGGACATGTGGAAGAGTGAAGTGGAGTGGTAGGAGACCACTCTCCACCTCACTCAATTAAATTCTAATCCAATCTCAAGTCAACTAATGATATCTCTTTGAAGATCGAGTTAACTTCCTCAAATCTTGGATCTTGTCATTGGAACTCGTTGCCTTTTCCACACAAAAAATTGATTTCTTTGATTTGTGGCTTATGTGGAGTCCACATCACTTGGCTACTCAACTTTGACCTTTAGATGAATTTCCACCTCATTTCCACATCATTTGAGCATGTGTGGATATTTATTTTTCTCCATTTATTTAATTGTTGGGCTAATTTATTGCCATGTGTTTCACAAAACTTAGGAAAAGTGGGTTTTGAGGGTTTATAACTTATTTTTTACCCCTCAAAGTGTGTCATAGGAGAAAGTCGAAGGTGAGAGGTGTAAACTTGAGTACACATTCCCCATACAACTTCTCTAAACATCACTTATTACATTTTACATTCAGATTTTATTCAAATTTCTGCCCTACGGGGAATTTAAAAAATTAAAAAATTGACCCCTAGACTTAATCAAATTCCACGAAATTTTACAACTGATCTAGTAAGGTAATATGCAACGACACTAGACACTAGGACTCACCCAAGGCCTCATCATCAAGCCACACTTCGGCTTTGGGGTTATGCTTGGAGGAAAAAACTCAATTAATTATTAAGTCATTGTAAGCACTTAATAATTAACCAAGTAAAAAAAACCTCCTAGCGTAAACTCACTTGATGACAGGGTCCCAAATTACCTAGGTCTATTACATGACTCAACTTATCATACTAGCATCACTTTACATCATCCCCATAGGGCTTATGGAATCTGAGTACAACAAAAGAAGATGAGAAGAAATAGAGTTGAAAAACTCTGATGATATAGTGAACTTTGATGGTACATGAAGCCTCTGATCCGTCCTTGGCCATGGAGTCTTCAAAAAAATTTAGGTACACTTCAATGGTCAACAAGGCCTTCAAGGTGCACTCCTACGCTCAAAGAGACAAAGAAAGCGCAAGGGCACACTCTAAAGAGACGATGGAGTGAGGTGTCAGGCCTTCAAGCTTTCAAAGTGCGCTCATGCGCTCAAAGAGAATAAGAGGGCGCAAGGGCGCACTCCGAAGAGAAGAAGGATAAACACTCAAGCCTTCTAAATGCACTCATGCGCTTAAGGAGGGCGCAGTTCTTCATGCCAAAGGAGTGCGCTCAAGCTTCAAGACTGCGCCATGCGCTCAAAGGGAAAGATGAAGCTTCGTGCTTCATGATTGTGCCATGCGCTCTAAGGCTTTGTGCTTCATGAGTGCGCCACGCGCTCTAAGAGAAGAATGAAGCTTCATGCTTCACGGTGCACCATGCGCTCAAGAAGGGCGCAGTTTTCGAGCCAAAGGATTGCACTCATAGTCCCGGAGTGTGCTCGTTGTTTTGAAGCGCGCTAAGACTCTCAAAGTGTGCTTTTGAAGACAAGAAGGTCCTTGCTTGTCCAAAGTGCACTTTTTAGGGGAGAGAAGGTCCTTGTTCTTCTGAAGTGCGCTTTTTCACTGAGCGTTTGAAGTGCACTTCGTTGTTTTGAAGTGCACTTCACTGTTTCAAAGTGCACTTCATTGTTTTGAAATGTGCTCAGGCTTGGTAGGGCGCAATTCTTCTCCAACAGTGACTACTAGTTCATATGGAATGCGCTTTTCATTGAGGGAGGTAGCACAAGGCTAGATGACTTATCCTTAGGAAGTACTAATACACCGTGAGGGGGACGAGACCTTAGAGAAGACTTAGTGCACAAGTATGGGAGGAAAGATAGATCAATGAGGCTCATGAATAAGTTGTGCTAGTAAAAGGATTAATGCATTTAGAACTTGCGCTGCCAAAGGACCAAGAAGAGCTCTCACAATGGCTAAGTGTGGGACCATCCTAACATGACTCAAACATAGGTCACACACATAAATGCCATCAATACAAGCCAATGGAATGCACAGGACTCGTGAACAATAGTCACACCTTAAAACAACAACAAAGCGACACCTATTTCTAAGTGTCACAGTTGAAATGACACATTACAACACTTAGAACACAAGCTACGATATAAGTAAGTGACATTCTCCTTAATCTTCATTTTCATCCTTTTACTTAAATTTTTAACATTACCATGAAATGACTCAGGATGTTTGAGAGTGGTTCCAACCTCATTGGATTTCATATGGAGAAAGTAGAATTTTAGATCTCATTCAAAATCCAGCAGGCTTATCAGTTTTTCAGGATCTCAGGATTGGGGGGATTGCACTGTTTCCATTGGATTTTGTCATGTTTTAGGGTATGGAACTCATATTTAATCAAGAGCATCAATCCCTCTATGTACCTTGATGTTAGTGACATTGGTTGTCGAACTCCTCTATCATGACCCGACTAAAAATGTACCCATCACTCTAACAAAATCTTGACTTGACATGCTATGTTTTTTCTATCTTATGTTAATGCTTAGAGGGTGATATTAATGACAAAAACCTTGATTTTCCAACAAGACTCAAAAATTAGACATTTCTCATGGCAGCAAGAGGCCCAAGCATTAGAAATAGATAAATAGATTTACTTGTCTTTTTTAGTTTCTAGTAGTTTTTATAACTGTTGAATCTTTCATATTTATTATGATATTTTTTGTAAACAATATATGACAATTTAAGTTTGAAGTTTGAAGTTAGAAATTATAACCCATTGGTAATGAATTATGAATATGATGCTTCATGAAAGTTGAAAGTTGTTTCATTTAATTTCATTTTATAACATTTCATTTCATGTTAGATATTCTTTGTTGTAATGGTTGCACTTAGCTTACAAGTACAACTTTGGTGATCAATGACGATAAATGTTATATATAGAATTTTGAAAGCTTGAAACTTTAAGATTGATGAATCATGAGACTCAATATGTTGTATGTTATTTACTTGTGGACGTGGTTGATGAAGATTATAACGTCTAGATGATTGATGTTATATGGTTCAATCTATGTTTTTATGCTTTTTATATCTAATTCATCATTCTATATGCTTTTGTTGACATATATGCATCAAAATATAAATATATATAGATATATATATATATAATATATAAAAATCGCTCTCGAACCGGGAGCTTCTGAAAATGTCGCTCCCGCTCCCGCTCCCAAGTAACCTTGATGTGTAGCGCATATTTCAATGATATATAAGACCGTCTAATGCATAAGAGTGTGCCAGAACTAACTACACTGATATGCAAAGGTGTGACACATGCAGGAGTGAGAACAAAAAAGCGACGCCTATGACAGGAGGAAAACACGAAGACGACACTTGCAAAATGAAACGACCTTAAAAGCGACACATGCTAGAGCAAAGATAACATGAAAACGATACTTTTTAAAGTAAAATCAAGTCAAAATGATAGTCGCGAATGTGAATGCAAAAATGCACAAAAGACGATAGTTGATAAAACTCACCAAAATAGAAGTACAAACACAACAAAGTGAGGGGAACTGTCAATAAAAGTGTGCACTGACTGTCAACATGAGTTGAACATCACACGGGCACTGTCTTGATGGACGGTGCTATGCCTGTCCAAGCTTGCATAAAAGAAGTGCGTTCATGAACCCATAAGAGACTGAGCATGTGTGTGCAAGTGACTTGACAGTTTGAAACGAGGAAGAAGACTTAAAACACTTTTCAAAACATCAAACGACCATGGAGTAACCATAGAGCGACAAATCATAAGATCCTCAGTAGGCTCCAAAATTCAAGTGTGAGAAAAATTTTGGAGGGTGTTGATCGCAATGACAACATGGCCCTTCAAATAAAAAGGGATTTTAATTTAAATTATAAATTTTAGAGTACATATGGGCCCCAAAATGATAGGTCAGCCCCACCATGTGAATGGGTGTGACCCTTCGTCAAACCCGACTCTTTTGACCACTACGTATACCAATTTTGCCTCCCTCATTTGGACAATTCAGATCATCACACAATCCGATCAACTGTTCAAACGTGCGAAGGAGAGAAAGAGAAGAAGGCCGATGTTTGACCATTGCTTGACCAATGTTGACTGAGCTTTCTATTGACTGTTTGACCATAGTTATGGGCAATTTGACCGAAATATTTCTGGGAAGTTTGGCCGAATTCTGGGCAGAGTTGACTAAGGTTTTGGGCAGCTACAGGAGGCCGAATTTTGGCCTATTGAATAAGGATTGACTGAAATTTTGGGCAGCGGCAGGAAGGTTGAATTTCAGCCTATTTGACCAAGTATGACTTATGCAGATTGTTGGTCTGTGTTGACCAAGTTTGACTTAAAATATCATATTGTACTTTATGAATTGAACAATTTCTCCTAAGAAAAGATTGTTGGATTTTTCCCGAGGTTGGTTTTTCCCAGGGTAAATTTCTGTGTCTTTTGTGCTTGGCTCTCTTTATGACCCTACTGTCATTATTGCATTGTTGTTGAAATTTTCTATGTATAATTGCTTAATGATATATGACATAAGATGAATTAATTAAGAAATCATTGGCAAGTATTAATCAGATTAGAAGATCAGATTTCTCTTTGAAAAATCAACATATATAATATATATATATATATATATATATATATAGTTTTAAAAACCGGCCAGCATAAACCGAAAACCGGTCAAACTGGTTGGTTCACTGGCAAATCTAGACGAATTGGCCACAAAATTGGGTTTATGCCACCACTTACATAAACCGGACCTAACCGGCCGATTTATGAGTAAATCAGTCGATTCCATCATAAACCGGTTTGTTCCATCATAAATCGATCGATTCATTGCCACGGCCGCCGCAGACCAACCAGGCCAGTTTTTGGAAGCTTCTTAAGTGGTTTGGAGGGAGACTAAGGGTTGTTTCCCTCCAAAAACACCCTCTCCAAGCCAATAAAAGGAGGTCACCCCCCTCTTTTGCCTCACACATCTCATTTGGATTTTTTGTGAGTTTCATTGGGATCTTGGAGAGTGTTGAGTTTTTGCTGGAGTAGTCATTTTGGAGGCTTGGAGTTGGACTTTGAGATAGTTTGGAGTTGTTAGTAGAGTGAGCATCTTCAAGAGGAGGCTAAGGAAGCTATTCTGCATTTCCATGTAAGGATTTTCACTTGAAAAAGTCCATATTTCACTATTGTCCATGTATTTAATTTTTTTATGTGTTCTATGCTATCAAATCTCTTGTTCTATGCTATCAAATTTTGTAGGCTATATATGCCTTTTTTTCCTAAATTTATCTTAGGTTTTCCATTTTTCTTAGCTGTGTTTTTTCTTAATTGGCAGATTTCTTTGCAGATTTCAATTATTTCTAATCACCATGGCTCCAAAAGCCAAGGACACTACATGGGCTCATTGTGATGTGATTGATGGAAAAATGATATGCAAATTTTGCAATAAATCTATTGCAAGTGGGGGTATTCTTAGGTTGAAACAACACTTGGCTGGGATAACAAGCCAAGTAAAGCCATGTGAAGCACCAAAGGAAGTGTTAGGTCTTGTTAGGGCAGGATATCTTGTCAAGTTTGAGAAGTTTGAGGAGAATAAGGCTAGGGAGAAGGCTATCCAAGAAGAAATTGCAAGGAAGAGGGAAATATTATAAGCCATGAAAGAGAGTGGGTATGATGATTTTGAGATTCAAGACTCCTCTTCTATCCCTTCCACCAATGGCCCCTTTCACTATGTTCCTCCTGTTCCTGGGCCTTATCATCAAGGCCAACAATCTAAAGGAAGAAAGAGGACAAACATCCCAAGTTATTTCTCATCCTCTGCCACCACTCCCTCTACTAAACCCACTTCCTTCCAGCCAAGTCATCAGCACACATTGGATGAACATTGGAAAAAACAATGCAAAGAATCTTCTTTTCAATACATTGCTAGATGGTGGTATGATGCGGATATCCCATTTAATGTTGCTCACTCACCTTATAACCAAGCTATGTGGGACTCTGTTATAGCTACAAGAAAGGGCTTTAAAGGCCCTATTATGCATGACTTGAGGGCAGCTCTTTTGCAAAAAGAGATGTCTTCCATTGATGAATATTTGGCTGAATATAAAGAGTCATCGTTCAAAACAGGTTGTTCCATCATGTCAGATGGATGGACCGATGGAAAGAACCACACTATCATTAATTTCCTTGTTTGTTTCCCTCAAGGAACCATGCTTTTGAGATCAGTTGATGCATCTGATAAAGTGAAGGATGCAACCCTTCTATTTGAGCTTTTGGATGAGATTATTCAAGAAGTGGGGGAGTAGAATGTTGTGCAGGTCATCACAGATAATGCCTCAAACTATGTTCTTGCTAGAAAGATGCTTGAATCCAAATATAAGACCATATTTTGGACTCCATGTGTTGCACATTGCATAGACCTCATGCTTGAAGACATAGGCAAAGTGGAGAGGGTAAAAGACATTGTAAAGCATGCCAAGTGCATTACAAAATACATCTACGACCACTTATGGGTATTGAGCCTAATGAGGAAAAACACTAGGGGCAGAGAGCTTGTTAGGCTTGCAATTACGAGATTTTCAACACACTTCTAAAAAAAAAAAGCTTGCAGAAAATGTTTTCTTCTAATGATTGGACTAAATCTTGGTGGGCTCGTAGACAAGATGGCAAAGACACCAAAAAAAAAGCTTTTAACAATTATTTTTCGAAAAGGTCTGCAAAGCTTGTGAAAACTACCGAGCCCCTTCTCAAGGTGCTATGGATGGTGGATGGGGAAAAATTGGTCATGGGCTACATTTATGAGGCTATGGATTAGGCAAAACAACAGATACGGGCAGCTTACAAGGATAAGTTAGCTAAATATGGGTGTATATGGGAGATCATTGATAACAGATGGAACAATCAACTCCATCGTCCTGTTAAATTATGCAATTAAGGTCAAATTCCACTTGGACAGATCATTTGATGGAGATGATGATTACATTGAATTCCTCTTTTCAAGAGGACCAAAATCGACCTAAAGATCATCAAATTTGGACAAGGGAAAGTGTACTTACGAAAAAAAATCCCACATATGCACATTTAGACAAGTCGGCCCTAATGGTAAATTGGTCACCCTTGGAAGCCCATAAATACAAGTGACCTCAAGCTCATTTGGACATCACCAAGCATCTTCTTCTCTTCTTCATTGATTGGTTGGCACAGGTCACAAGCTGGGTCAACAAAAGAAGTTCACAAAAGTCTGAAATTACAGAGTCTGAAGCTCACATTTGTTTCTAGGGTTTTGGGTTAGAGTCGTTGGCTTGCAAGCTCAAGGGAGCAACTGGAAGCTTTCAGTCGCTTTCCATGCAACCGGGAAGTTTGGCTGAAATTTGACCCTTGAACGAAGTTGACCGCAGTTGATCACAGGCAAGAAAAGTTGTCTTTGATATATTCTGATGTTGGAAACATATATCTAAATGTTATTGGGTTATTTTGTTGGATGATACTATATTGGGCTCAATGCACTCTCTGCTGAACATTTTATGGCAATCTAATAGAAGAAGAATTTCAAGTGGTTTTCCCCCTAGTGGGGTCTTTCCCTAATCTTTAACCAAACTTGGTGTCTCTTGTTGATGTGTTGATTGTCTCCTTTGTCATTGCATTTATTGTTTTATCTTCAATTACTGTTGATGATTGGAAAGACTAATTGTTATTGGAAAGGTTGCTAATTGAAGTATTGAATTGGGCTAAAGTAATCGATATAGCATAGAACAATTTGAAAATTTAACATGGTGTTAGAGCTAAGGTGAAAGACAAGCCCAAAAGGAGACAAGCATTGAAGGAATCATCTTTGGGAAAGTTGAAGGAGCCAATATAGTCAAGTCAAGATGTCTTCCTTCTTCAAGGAAAATGAGAAGTTGGTTGACTCATCCAATTTTGCTGCATGGAAAGTCAGGTTGGAGATCATCGCTGATAAAAATGATGTTTTGGAATACATTCAAGGAAAAGTACCTGAGCCTCCGAAGAATGCTTCCGCTGTTGCCAAGAACAAGTACAAGAAAGGTGAGTTGAAATCAAAGCAAATTATAGTTGATGGTTTACAAGATAATTTACTTGCATATGTTGGAAATTTGAGGAAGTCTAAGGACATGTATGATAAGATAGTTGACATGTATGAAGTCAACAATTTGAATGAAATCATTGTTAGTTTTTGTAGCATTCGATGTATTCTAGCCACAAAATTTGGTGGCGAGGCTAGAATACATGAGATCTCCAAAACCCAGAAATTGTTTCTGAAAATTCTGCCTAGAAGTGTCTCAATTAGATTATTAACTGATTTTTAAATATTTCCTAAGTCTAAACTTAGGGAATATGGTTAATTAACCAGTGTTAATTGAGATAAGGTGAGAATCATCTAGAAACTCACACGGATCGATCCAAAGATGATCCTAGCCATTGATTAAGTTTTAATCTTGGTCATTGGTGCTTCAACAGTGGATTATAAGAAGAAGTCGATGTGGTGATTTTGAATACACCAGAGATCACCAAAAATTCGATTTCCATAGTAGCAGCAGTCAGTTGCCGAAGAGCCAGAGATCGAAGCAGTGAGTGAGGGTCAGGGACAGTGAGTTCGGAGGAAGTTTTCCAGATCCAAAGAGGCAGCAACACGAGGGCCAAGTTTTCCCAATGAGTCAACGCAGAGGACAGTGAGTTGCTTCGAAGAGGGCAGTTTGATTTGTTGAGGAGAAAATCCGTTCTCAGCTCGAATGGTCGGGCAGAGGTTCCAGAGGGTCGAAGAGATGATTTCCTCAGCAGCATGAGGCAGAACGACTTCATCAGAGACCAGTCAGAGGCTTGACGTCATAGAGACTGCGCAGTGCAACACAGAGGCTTCAGGAGGCCGAGTTCTCTGTAGGCAGGTCATGTCAGGATTACTTGTGGAGGAAGCGTAATTTCCTTCAATAATTTTGCACAGATTTCCTTGCTGTGAATTGCCAATTTCAGGCATCCAGATTTTACTCAAATTTTCAATGTTGCATAATAATAAAAACCCTCACTATTGCACCGGTTTTCCCACGTTGGGTTTTTCCGGGGACATTTGTCCAAAAATAATTGTCTCATATTTTATGTGTGCTAGCATTTCTCAGTTTCCAGCGCTATTTAGATTTCGCAGTTTTATTTGTGAAGGTTTCAGTGTGTTTATTTCCATGTTGTCGTAGGCTGCAATAGGATTCCATATTGGAATTTTCACATGGTGTCAGAGTGCAGTTGATCAGCCAAGAGCTCAGAGGCGGAAGAAGGAATTTCGTTGTTCAGTAAGAGAAGCAGGTTGAAATTCCCAGGAGCAGCGTAGTCCTTTGCCAAGGAGGCACAGTTACTTGAGGAAGTTCGGTTTTTCGCAGCAGAGAGGCAAAAAAATTCGATTTTCCAAATCGAGTGATTCAAGAGGCAAAGGGAGCAGCTCAGATTTTTCGTTGGGCAGATTTCTGGCTGACGCGGAGGGTTTTGTAGTAGTTTGCTAGCACAAAACCAACGTCGAGTGGAAAAGAGAAAAGCACACAGAAGAGGGAAATTTTTCCTCAAGGAACTTCAAGTCTTGAAAGTTTGAATTTCCAATTGCAGATTGGCAGTAGCAGCTAGCAGAGCCACGCATTCCAGAAGGGAGTGCAAGTAACAAAGTAGCAGTCAAGCACAAGGAAAGAGGGAGTTTCGACATTTTCAAAGATGGCTGCAAGGCTTAGAGATCAAGATAGGTTGGATGGAGCTTCCAAATATGTCATCTGGAAAGCTAGGATGCCCTTCCTTCTAGATGAATATGGCGTGAAAGCCTACATTGATAATGCAGTGGCAATTCCCCAGGATGCAAATCAGCAGAAAGAATACAAGAAGGAGATGGCGCGAGCAAAGCGGTTGATCCTAGATGGAGTCAGGGATCATATAGTCTCACATATACTTGGCAAAGACACTGCCAAACAGATGTGGGATGCTCTCTCCACGTTATACCAGAGAACTTCCCAATAGCGGAAGATGTTTCTTAAGGAGAAGTTGAGATGCACCCAGATGCAGAAGTGGGAAGGCATAGATCCCTTCCTTACCAGGATTCAGGAGGTCCAAGACCAGTTGTCAGCTATTGGGGCAGCGCCTCAACCCACGGAGCTAGTGCGATTGGCACTCAACAGTGTCTCAGAGGATTGGCAGGTCTCCGTCCAAAGCATATTGGGTAGAGATAGGCTACCAAAATGGGACAGGATGTGGGCCGATTGACAACAGGAGGAGTTGAGACAAGCTCTATTAAAGAGCTCCATCAGTGACAGCAGCAGTAGCGGGTCAAAGATGGTAAAGGAGGAGAATGTAGCCCTCACATCAAAGGGTCCCAGTCAGGGACAGGGGGAGCAGAGAAAGAAGAAGAAGGACTTGTCTAAGGTCAAGTGCTTCAGGTATGGCGAGTTTGGCCACTACAATACCCAGTGTCCTCTCAGGAAGAAGGACAAGGAGGAGAAGCAAGACCAGCAGGCAGCTTCAACAGAGATCGACAGGCTATCCTCCAGGTTGGAGGAAGACTTCGCAATGTTCGCAGATATACCTCCAGGAGTGAGGTGTGGATATTTGGTATTGTAGTCCCAGAAAGCTATAGAGATTGGGCAAGGTCCTTGAGGAGTCCACCTCATGGATCTTTACCCAGCTACGGGAGCCCACGGTATTCAGTAGAGGATGGGTCAGTGGCAGTTGATGCAGTCAAAGACCAAGTGACAATTGCAGAGACTAATAGCAGTCAGATGCTGGGAGCGCAGTTGCAGAGTTGGCAACAGTGCAGAGTCAGCAGCGACGCAGATTCTTCAGTGTCTGAGCAGAGGCTAGTAGCATCGAGAGATTCAGGAGAAAGATGCATCATACTGAACACAGTTGATTCAGTATTTTGGATGATTTTTAGTTGCAGATGTTGCAGTTGCAGCAGCAACAAATGAGAGGGAATTGCAGTGCAAATGTAGTGTTGGCAGCAATATGGCAGTGTCAGCAGCAGCACGGATGCAGCGTATATCATAGTTGTGTACTGGTTGATGGACAGTGACTGAGGGAATAGCACAGTGACTAAGGGAATAGCACAATGACTAAGGGAACAGTGCAGTGACTGAGGAAACAGCGCAGTGACTGAAGCAACACTATGACTAAGGGAGCAACACTGTGACTTGAGGGAGCAGCGCTATTATTTCCAGTAGAGTTTCTTGTCAAACACCAACAACGTGACAGAGGTGATACAGAGACAGAGTGTTGTGGCAGGGTGTGTAGCACTAGAACACATTCCTCGCTAAGAGGGAGTGTTAGTTTTTGTAGCATAAGATGTGTTCTAACCACGAAATTTGGTGGAGAGGCTAGAATACATGAGATCTCCAAAACCCAAAAATCATTTTTGGAAATACCACCTAGAAGTGTCTCAATTAGATTATTAAATATTTCCTCAGTCTAAACTTAGGGAATACGGTTAATTAATCAGTATTAATTGAGATAAGGTGAGAATCATCTAGAAACCTACATGGATAGATCTAGAGATGATCCTAGCCATTGATTAAGTTTTAATATTGATCATTGGTACTCCAACAGTGGATTATAAGAGATCAA
Organism: Pinus taeda; assembly: GCA_000404065.3. Lineage (NCBI taxonomy): Eukaryota > Viridiplantae > Streptophyta > Pinopsida > Pinales > Pinaceae > Pinus > Pinus taeda. Next base: position 132,350 of record APFE030052848.1, on the reverse strand, counting down.
TGTGGTGATGGAGAATACACCAGAGATCACCAGAAATTTGATTTCCTTGGCAGATCAATTTCCAGAGTAGTAGCAGTCAGTTGTTAGAGAGCCAGAGATCGAAGCAATGATTGAGGGGCAAGGGCAGTGAGTCTGGAGGAAGTTTTCCAGATCTGAAGAGTCAGCAGCAAGAGGGCCGAGTTTTCCCAGTGAGGCAGCGTAGAGGACTGCGCAGTTGATTCGAAGAGCGCAGTTCAATTTGTTGAGGAGAAAATTCATTCTCATTTCCAGTGGTCGGGCAAAGGTTCCAGAGGGCCGGAGAGACAATTTCCTCAACAACAAGAGGCAGAACGACTTCATCAGAGACCAGTCAGAGGCTTGATGTCATAGAGACTACACATTGCAGCGCAAAGGCTTTAGGAGGTCGAGTTCTCTGTAGGCAAGTCGTGTCGGGATTACTTGTGGAGGAAGGGTAATTTCCTTCAATAATTTTGCCTAGATTTTCTCGCTGTGGATTGCCAATTTCAGGGATCCATATTGTACTCAGATTTTCACTGTTGCATAATAATAAAAACCCTCACTATTGCACCGTTTTTCCCAAGTTGGGTTTTTCCTGGGACATTTGTCCAAAAATAATTCTCATATTTTATGTGTGTGCTAGCATTTCTCGATTTCCCACACTATTTATTTTCCGCAGTTTTATTTGTGAAGGTTGCAGTGTGTTCGTAGCAATAAACTAAATAATTAATTTATCAATTAGATGAAATAATACCAGTTGTTGCAATGGGATTCCATATTGGAATTTTCACAATCATCTCCTTGAAGATCAACTCAAAGACACGAAAAGATGAACAAAGGAGAGTCTGTGCAATCCTACATAATGAGGATATCTCGTCTTAGAGATCAATTGCAAAGAGTTGGGGAATTTGTGCCTAACAGAGAATTGGTGATTGTGACTCTAAGAGGTCTCTCTCCTATTTGGGAAACCTTTATTACTATTATAAGCAACAACAATGTCTTCCCATCATTTGATGAAATTGTTGGAAAGCTCACTCAAGAAGAATCAAGGATGATATCAAGAGGAAGGATTCAAAAGCATGAAGAAGGAGAGTCCGTTGCATTCATCACTCATGACAAGAAGAAGAAGAAAGGAAAAGGAGGTCCATCAAATTCAAGAAAACCTCCGCCTCGAAATTCAAAGAGAAGGAAGGAATTATTGCACATTGAATGCTACAATTGTCATAAGAAAGTCCACTATGCTCGAGATTGCCCTGAGAAGAACAATGGACCACGCTACAATACTAGAAGCAACAAAACAGGTTCAATGATCAAAGAAGAAGAGATGACCGAAGGAATGATCTCAATGGAAGAGATGAAAGAAGAAGAAGAGATGCTCTAAGTGATCATGAAGAAGATCGTCGTCCACAAAAGAAGTCAAGATTCTCCAGGTATGAAAGTAAGTTTGCAAATCAATTTAAATATATTCTTATTTCTGCCCTTACTAGTTCATCTACTTCGGATTCGTGGGATAGTTGGTTGGTTGATAGTGGGGCCACTCATCACTTCTCTGGTTATAAGATAATTCTCTCTAATTTGGTAGAGAGGGGGTCAAATTTGAAAATTATTCTTGGAGACAACTCCACTCATCCCATTAAAGGTTTTGGGTCTGTCAAATTTCATTTGAATTTTGGGGAATCTATTTTGCTCCATGATGTGATGTATGTGTTGGGATTGAAGAAGAATTCGGTATCAGTATCTGCTTTGGAAGACAAAGGGATGAGGGTTGCCTTCATCAAGGGAAAGGTTCTTACTTGGCTTGTTGGATCACCTATGAGAAATGCATTCACATTGGAATCAAGATATGAAGGACTCTACAGGGTTACGGAAGACCTCTTCTAGCATTGGTCCATGATACTAATCATCTAAGCTATGGCTTTGAAGATTAGCCCATCTACATTATGTTGTTCTTCTAAAATTGGAGAAATTCGTCTTAGGGATTTCCAAGGTTCAAGCCCATCATGATGGAGTATGTCCAGGTTGTGCCAGTGGAAAGAAGACAAGCAGAGCATTCCCCTCTAGCGAGAACAAGACAAATGACATCTTCCATCTCATTCATTCTGATATATGTGGTCCAATGCCCGTGCATTCTATTGGTGGCCATCTCTACTATATCACCTTCATTGATGACTTCTCAAGAAAGACATGGATATATTATTTGAAGCACAAGGATGAAGCCTTCGAAATGTTCAAGGAATTCAAAGCTTTGATCGAAAATCAAACAGGGAAGAAAATCAAACTATTCAGGTCTGAAAATGGTGGAGAGTACATATCAAAGGAGTTCATTGATTTTTGCAAGAAGGAAGTTATCAAGAAAGAGACAATTGCGCCCTATACTCTTGAACAAACTGGAGTGGCTGAAAGAAAGAATAGGTTCATTATAGAAGTTGCTCATGCCATGCTCCATGATCAAAAGTTGTTGAAGTTCCTTTGGGTAGGAGCAACAAATGTCATCATATATGTCCAAAACAAGGTACCTCATCAAGCATTGGACAACAAGACCCCCGAATAAGTGTTCACAGGTGTCAACCCTGATGTTGGCCATCTTTGTATCTTTGGCTACCCCGTATATTATCATGTGCCAAAGGACAAAACAAACAAGTTGGAAGCCTCGGGAAGAAAAGTTATGTTTGTTAGATATTGTAAAATTTATAAAGCATTTAGAATATATATTCTTGGTCAAAGGAAGGTTGAAATTAGCAAGGATGTTACATTCGATGAAGATGCCATCCTTGGAAAAGCAAGGGACTTTCCTTCGCCTCCTCCTCTTAAGAAGAATGATGATATGGAATTTTAGATGGTGCTTCCGTGCCCAAATCTGAGACAGATATTGTTGATGATCCCATGAAGCCCATGGATCGCTTAGTTCCTCCTCCATGTGATCCTCCCACCAGGAAGAGGCCACTTTGGCTTCGTGATACTTTACAGGATGACGAGAGACGTGTTCAGGTTCGAAGATCATTGAGAGAAAGTAAGAAGCCTTGCAAGTACCACGGCTATGTTGCAACCATGAGCACTATGATTCAAGTCGAACCTCCCACATTCAAAGAAGTCTTAAAAGAACGAGTTTGGAAAGATGCTATGGCCGAAGAATATGAATTAATCATGAAGAATGACGTATGGGAAGTTGTGCCGAGACCAAAGGGAAAACCCGTGGTGACTTCAAAGTGGCTATTCAAGATCAAGAATGAAGTTGATGATAGCATTGAGAAATACAGGGCAAGGTTTGTGGCTCGAGGATTCTCCCAGAAAGAGGGAGAAGATTATGATGATATATTTGCACATGTGGTTCGATATACAACCATTTGTTCGATAGTTGCCTTTGCTGCAAGTCAACGATGGACCCTTTATGAGATGGATGTGAAGACTGTTAGAAAATCAAAAAGGCAAAAAGATTTTCTTTATGTTGATAATTACTTGTGATATTCTTAAGTTCTTATTAACTTTCTTGTGTTCTTCTTTTATCTTAGTTCATCAAGCAATTACCAAAACCATAACATAAAGATCATAGACATCAGATATAGGCGGACAACCAGGGAAAAACTCCTATCTAGGGGAAGACCCAGTGAACAACTCTTCCTTTAATAGTTTCACGAGATGATCCAAGACTCCTTAACCTAGACACAGAGTTCACCCTTGCTATCCAACCCCTAACTTCCCGAATGAGCTCTTGGCCAAAATCACCTGCTCCCAAGCTCCACGAAAATCTGCTAGGCAGCCTCTGCGCTATCCCTCAGCCGGGCAATTCAGACTGCTAGAATGTTGGCTCAGCTGGCTGAAAAACCCAGCAAGATTGTTGGTATAGTGTAGCTACCTCAGCTCCCTAACTCCCCAACAAGCAATATGATCTTTGTTGGCCTCAATCTCCCTCTGCGTGTTTCCTGACTGCCCAGAAATACGCACTCCTTGCTCTGTGCTGGCTGCTGGTACTATGTCACTACCCGGAACTCCTGAAAATCCTTGTGGAACAACCTCCCTAGGGCGAGCAGGGATGGTCCCCCGAAGTAGAGGATGAATCTCCCACTTGAGAGACTCATGGCTAAACCACTGATTGACTCAGCTAAACAGCAGAGTGAACAGTTGAGTAGTTGTTTGCAAACGTCAAAGATGAAAACCAACATGAGACCTGATCTCTCCTTATAGCTCCTTGGGCCTCCTTAGCCTAATGTGGGCCCCTCCATCCACCCATTCGATTTTCCCTCCAAGCATATCGAATGGCTGATTCGAACTCCCACGTGGATGGCCCCCACATTCCACTAGCAGCTAAATAAAGTCGACTTGGCCCCTAAGTCCCTAAGTCAAAAGTGTGGGGTCCTCTTCCTTAGTCAAAAATGTCCAAAATTGTGTAGCAGCACCCTGTTACTAATGTGTTTGAGAAGGGACAAGACAG
>APFE030052848.1:106884-123013 GCA_000404065.3 Pinus taeda | reverse complement strand
GGGCATAGTATGAGAGGATTGATAGTTGTCTGACGAAGCTAAGATTCACTAAGAGTGAAGCTGATCCAAACCATTGCTCGAAGGTTGTGGATGATAGACCTCTCATACCGGCACCTTCTGAGGACGACCTATTTTTGACAGGTGCAGACACTCTCATTTGCATAAGTAAGAGGGAGTTGGATGCTAGATGTGGAACAGTAAACTGCAAGCCCGTGACTACCTCGAGGATCTTAACTTTCAGAAGTTATATGGTAGTGATGCCGAACCAGATTTGGGAAATACCTCTCAGTTTCATAAACTCATTCACGTTGATGTTCTTGGTTAACTTCCGTCCGGACATATGATTTGCAGTTAGTATGATGAGCTCATATATGGTTGAGCCTCACTGGATTGGTGCCAAGAATCTTCTGAGATGTCTTCGGTGCACAATCTCTCATGGATTGAGATACACTGCCAGAAATATGAAGCTGCGTGATTGTTCGAATGTTGACTAGGCAAGCAATGTGGAGGATCTCAAGAGCACTTCTAAGTTCTAAGTGTTGATTCTCTTTGGGTTCTGCTCAATATCCTAGATGAGCAGGAAGCAAAATACAGTTGCTTTGAGCACTGCTGAGACTGAATACATAGCCACGAGTATGACCTCGTGTGAAGCTGCCTGGTTGGGGGAGCTCTTCAGTGAGTTGTTTGTACACATGATGCATACCACCGTGATCTTCTGTGTCAACCAGGGGGGATTCGATTATTGAGGAATCTCGTATTCTATAATTGCTCCAGCATATAGACATCAAATACTACCTTATCTGGGATATGGTACGTCGATAAGCAAGGAGGCTCCATCGCATTGAGACTGATGTACAAGTCGCAAAAATTCTGTCTAAGCCCCAAGGAAAGGTCAAATTTGTGACTTTCCCGAACGACTTGGAGTCGTTAAGAGACCTTCTTATAAGGGTCCTGCATGTTGCATGCATTGAGCTCTGGGAGCTCCAGGGGGCTTGGTGTACTTACTGGAGCAACACGCGACCATAGGGCAGCTCACCCTCCCCTAATGGTGCGTTGTGTACAGGGTGAATGGCTCAGCCTTCCCATGTGATACCCCGAGGCGACTTAGGGACAGGATGAATGGTTCTCCTGTCGAGGCATCCTACCCATGTAGTCTGGGACTCATGAGAAGTACCTCTTGTCTGGCCAATGAGCAGGGAAATGGTGTTAGGGACCATAGTAGTACTATCGATGGACGCATCATTGTATCTAATGTACTCCCTATGCTAGGATGACCTCCATTGATCTGGGATCAATGAAACTGATCTGGGATCAATATGAGTGGTTTGAGAAACACTATTGTGATATTGATCTAGGATCAATGAAACTGACTTCGGGTCAGTAAGAGTGGTCTGACACACTGTCTTCACATGGAACTCACTTCGGGTCAGTAAAGAATGGTATGAGACATTCTAAATCAATTCTTCTTCTTCATGGTTGAGCACAGTAGAGCGGAGCAGAGTAGTGCAGGGCACTAATGGCAGAGATAGTACAGTCAGACATATGGACCAGCGGATGGATTTCTCTCTAGTTGAGAGGGAGTGTTAAAATTGGCAACTAGGGCCAAACTCCATGTGGGTCATCTTATTTATGGCAGCTGATATTTTTTCGGATCCTTCTCATCGAGAGGTGTAGGATTGATCTAAAGATCATCCTATTTCGATAAGTATTCATGGAGTTATGAATTTATTTGTATTATAAGACAATTCGTCAAGGTCAGCCAGCAACCAAATAACCCCCACATGTGCTCAACGTTTTAGTATAAAAGGAGATGACTTGAGAGTCATTTCACACACACTTCACTCTTGATTTTCTCTCCACTTGTTCTAGGTTTTAGTGGCAAGAGAAATCTAGATGATGAAGCCCTAGATGCAGGAGGAAAGGAGACTAAGGGAGTTGCCCTAGAGATGATTCCCTAGCAAGGAAAACGCAGTCCTAAGGAGGATTCCCTAGCCGCAGTCCTAGAGGGGAGATCTAAAACTAGACGTAGTGACAGAAAGAGCCCTAATTGCAAACACCTATACGTTGCCCAAATAGGTCTTAGCCGCAACTAAGTCATGGGTCTTTTGGAGGACCGAGTTGTTGTAAAGGAGGCCAACGAGATTTTGGGACAGCGTGGGAGAAATCTGTGGTTAAAGGTCGAGTTGTTGAAGGTGCAGTGGATGTATTTTAAGGATTGTTCACACTTGGATGGAGGTCGAGTTAGGAAAGAAGAATTGTGGATTGGTTGAGGGCAGCAAGAGGTAAGGATTGACAGTTTTGGAGGGTTGTTAGGATGTCGCGAAGATCTGTGGTAGGCCACAGGCCTAGCCACTCCAAAACAGGGTTGCGTGTAGACTTGAGAGGCTGCCATATGCCCAGAACAGCAGCATGAGGAGGCAGCACCCTACCTTGACTAGGTCGCAGTCATTTAGAGGGCTAGTCTTGCTATGTGTTGGGTTAAGGGCAGTGGCACATGCCCTAACCAGAAGTGCAGGCACAACAATGCTTACAATAGGACAGCAACAATAGCGTGGTGCTGCAAACACATTGGGGCAACAACATGGTACAGCAATGTTACAATGGGACAGCAGCAATAGCATGGTGCTGCAAACACATTGGGGCAGCAACATGGTAAGCATGGCACTACAAGCACATTGGGACAGTTGTATGATAAGCAAGGTGCAGCAAGCACATGGTGGCAAGCATGGTGCAGCAAGCACATGGGACAACAATGACAAGCATTGTGGAGCAAGCACATGGGACAACAGTGACAAGCATGGTACAGCAATGGCACATGGGACAACAATGGTACATGACGCAGTACAGTGATGGGTACAGTCATGATTGCTAAAGCATGATGAGATGCAATATAATGATGATGGGTGCAACATGGTACAGCACAGTGAGGTGTAGCATGATGATGAGCAACACAATGATAGGCGTTGCATGGTGATGGAGTCACCTGGGAGAATCAGTTGAAGCAGCATGTCTTCAACTGTGTTCAACTACCTCATGTATCATCTACTTAGAGATGATCTACGCTCTTACTTATATAAGTCAAAGTGTTGACTTGTGTTGTATGTGTACTATCTCTCTCTCTCTCTCTCTCTCTGTTGAACTATTGAATGACATATAAGAATAATTGATCAAGGGTTTCCCCACATTGGGGTTTGTCCCTGGCTAGCGCCACATCTTATGTCCTCTTGTCTTGGCTTGTCTTCTGTGATCTATGTTTACGTTCTATTTGCAATTTACTTTAATCATAATGCTGATGTGATTGCTAATCTGGAAAAAATATTGAGCTAATTGTGAAAATTGAAATACATTGCTCTAAGCATAGAACATACCTAAAATTAACACAAATCCATGAACTAAATCAAAGATCTCTACTATGGTATAATCAGCAATCACCTAATAGCATCCTTTGTGCTTCTTACAATGTTCAAATTTTGCACAGACCCTACTCCCCTTGCAATATCCCCTTTTCTAAAATTTTCTATTTTAACCCACAAATTTTCAAAATTTTCTTCAAGGACTTTTGTCGAACATTTTGTGAGCAAACATTTTCAGAAACACTTGGGCAAACAAAATAAATAGCATGTACAACAAGAATATTGCAAGGGCAACCAATAATTTTATTAGCTAAAATAGAGGGTTTACATGCAAATATCAATTTTATGAACTTGAACACCTCTCTGGAAAATGGTTGAACCAAATCGACCTCCAAAGAGAATGACTTTGGCACTCATAACTAAACTCGGCCCACAAGGAGTTTGGCCTAGGAAATGAGATAAACTCAACCCTCTCAACAAATGATATTGAGCTCAGCAACTCGGCCTCCAAAATATAGCAGTGTCTCAGCCTCCTACAGGAACTCGGCTCCCAAAAGTGCAAGCAACTCGGCCTCTCTGCATGAATGCTCATCTCCAGCAAAAGGAATCGATCACCAGCAACTGAATACCAACTCTGGCAAATGGATCTAACCTTGCAAATGAATATTATCCCTGGCAAAATGGATAGAACCCCAGCAAATAAATATTATCTCTGACAAGATGGATAAAACCCTAGCAAATAAATATCAGCTCCAGCAAAATGTATAGAACCCCAACAAATAAATATCAGCTCCAGCAAAATATATAGAACCCCAGCGAATAACACAACTCCGGTAATTAATATCTACAAACAAATTTGTCCCTCTGAATAGCTAACGAAACTCGACTCAGCAATTGAGATGGATTCAGCCCACTGAAGATAATGACGAGATAAACTCCACATTCTGAATAAATTTGATCCCAACAGCAGCAACTAGGTCTTTGGCAAATATATATAAATTCGACTCCTTGAGAGATAGCTGCAAATTAACCTGAAATTTAAGCAAAAATGGAAATACGAATAATTTCCCCGCAATGCCAACTAGGGTGGCAATTGATGTCCACTGAAACCAGTTTGAGAATTTCACCTGAAACCATCAAGCTAGACTCACTTGAATCCAAATCCAATCACAAGATAGAATGAATGAGAAATGGCCTTCTCTCCCATTTTAAAAGATTTTGTCGAATCTTCTCCAATCTTCTAGAATCTCCTTTTTATTATTTTATTGATAAAGTCTTATTTTCTCCAAGTGACTTTTGATCCTTTTTATTCGATAATATTTTTCCCCTTTTGCCATTTTCTCCAATTAAATAATGAAAGCACTTTTCACCTCTTTTATTTAATAAAGTGACTTCTTTATTAACTAATTATAGTCACTTTTAACTCTAGAAAATGCTCAATTCATGACCATGATCACACCGGTCATCCAAAGCCCCTTTTTCGCATCCTGCCTCGTAGATTTTTCTGTCCCGTTTCCAACGAGCTATTACACTAAGGTGTTCCTCCAAATAATCAACCCAAAATCACACCTTAAGTGTAAATAACTAAAATATGCATGATAATAACTTTGTTTTACGGAAATCATCAGAATGCAACGGAACCAAAATCGAACCGTATGGAATTGATCTCGATGATAAATATGGCAAGCAATCCCAATCAGACCCCATAAAACTCCTCAAAAACCCTTCGGGCCGACCAATGGAGTAATCCCACTGCTATGACCAAGCTAACACAATCTTTAGAAGTCCCTCCTAATCACATCACAAGGTAATCCAAAATTTGGACATTACAATCCTCCCTCCCCAAAATTGTTTGTCCTCAACCAATGTCAATAAAACCTGTCACTCCACAAGTTGATCCAAATTGAAACTAATACCAAGGTCCCAAATGTACCACTGAGCCACTCTATGCCGTTGTACTACCCCAACATGAATAAATCCCTCAATACCGAGGTCCCAAACCATCCTGATCAATGTGAAGCATTTCTTGCTCCATTCATTGTCCAACAAGGTATAGGCACCAAAAGCCGCCTGCATACCACTAATAAGTAGAGCACCTCGATAATGTAAAATCATGATCAACTCCTCGAGAAGTTGCCCTATTAGGAAACCAATCTCGTGTACCTCAAGAGTGAACTCCTGAAGATACAATCCAACCCCTGCAAAAAAGGGTCCTCGTCTGCATGTGCTAACCACAGTCTCCTCCTGTTGATCATATTTCCATACTATTGAGTCACCCCATATCCTTAGCAAATCACTAAGGAGTGAAATGCTCTCTATAAAATTAAAGCCCAATAGAAGACCTAAGTGATTTTCCCACCAAAGTATTTAAGAGAAACCACCATGTGATCACTATGCTAGTATGATCATGACTGTCTATCTACTGTGCCCATACTGAATCAGCGTGTCCTGTAACTCTTGGCCACAATATCGGTAAGGATTGAAGCCACGCCTATGGATCCCATCCTACCACGACAACTCAGTGATGTTAGAGCCTACCGATCCATGGCTAATCTCGATCCCGAGCAACAACCTGGCAAATCTACCTCGCCATATGGTGAAGACCTCAGTAATCCCACACATATCAATCCAAGAATGAGCTAGATCACTCACTATCATAACTCGGCTCATCAGGAAGTGGAGTCGTCCCTCAATCAACTGAATCCCTGTATCCCATAGCCAAATTGGAAGTTTACAACTCCCAACCTCTACTGACTGGTGTTGTGTAGTATTGATGGTTGTTGGAACCCATCCATGCCTCATCTCTGATCCTTATATGCAATCAATAGATAGACACCAGGCATCAAGAATCAACTTGGTGCACGCTAAACCACCTTGGTCCTACCATAACACATCGCGAAATCTATTATCTTGCCTCTTGATGACATACCCAGATATTGCCTGGAGCCTAAACATCATCCTGCAAGAGAGATCCGCCATCCATTGTACATCAAGCTCATATAATGCCTTGGAATCTCGTATTGAAGGTGTATAATGTGGCTCTCTCATGATCATCTCCCTAAGTGTGAACTCAAGGGCGGAACATATGCTCCCTTTGCAGTACATCACACCATCCCTAAGCCTATATTTGTAAAGTCGCGCACCAACCATATACCTCAATTGGGAAGTCTCTCTCCTATCCACAATGCCCTGTATCCCATCCAACTATCTCAGGTGAGCCTCCTGCATCTTGTTACTCACGGTGAGAGCATCAAGGGGTGACAACCAAATCCTCTGGGACAGTAAACAGTACTGGAGAGTGACAAGTGTGTGAATCCCCAAGGATATGATCAAGAGTCTATATGGATATCCAAGGGTATTCCTGTGAGTGTCCTTCTCTCCGTCTCTAATATGTTGATATCTCAATCGAAGACATGACGCTCCTAGATGCTCATCTGTCCCCTCCCTGATCCTCGGTAAACCTGAGCGGCATAACTCCTCACATGCTAATGGGGATGTCATTGTTGTGTTGATCCTCAGTGGCTCATGTACCCAATACATCAATGGAAGAGCATTGTATCCATACAATGCCCTACCTAGTGGCATACCAATGCCATCCATCTGAATGACTCCTGACAGAGCACATTGATCATCCTGCAATCCCATACAGGGACAATGTGCCAAAACATCTCTTGGAGTATGCTCATTCGCCTCTCAAACCAACTAGCCACTAGTGCTAACCAGAATTCCATGAAGGAATGTGTGCGCTTGGTCATTTGGATCATCCATTCCGCCATAGTCATCTTGCACCTCTAGTACATGATGGAATGCCTCACCTGGATCCCATGCCAAACTGGGCTTCCAACATCTACTCCACTTGTGTCAACTAAACCTAGATCCCAGATGGATGTACCCTCGTCCGAAATATACTCGTCTCTATGTCCCATGGATGCCAACTAGGAATTCTCTCTCCTATCCACAATGCCCTGTGTCTCATCCAACTGTCTCAAGTAAGCCTTCTGTAGTCTGTTGCTCATGGTGAGAGCATCAAGGGGTGGAACCAAATCCTTTGGGACAGTATACAATAATGGAGAGTGAAAAGTATGTGAATCCCCAAGGGTATGATCGAGAGTCCATATGGATATCCAAGGGTGATCCAGTGAGTGCCCCTCTCTCTGCCTCTAATATGTTGATATCTCGATCGAAGACACGATGCTCCTAGATGCTCATTTGTCCCCTCACTAATCTTCGGTAAACCTGAGTGACATAACTCCTCACATGCTAATGGGGATGTCATTGTTGTGCTGATCCTCAGTGGCTCTTGTGCCCAATACATCAATGGAAAAGCATCATCTCCATACAATGTCCTACCTAGCATGACTCCTCCCATAGCACATTGATCATCCTGCAAAAACATACACGGACAATGTGCCAGGACATCACTTGGAGTATGCTCATTCACCTCTCAAACCAACTGGCCACTAGTGTTGACCGAAATTCCATGAAGGAATGTGTGTGCTTGGTCATTATGTCAGCCTTTCCACCATAGTCATCATGCACCTCTGGTACACAATGGAAAACCCCACCTGGATCCCAATGCCAACCTGGGCTTCCAACATCTACTCCACTCGTGGCAACTGAACCTAGATCCCAGATGGATGTACCCTCATCCGAAATATACTTGTCTCCATGTCCCATGCATGCATAATCAGAACCCTCTGGGACATACCTCTCTGCAAGCGTTTGTTCATCTAGGTGGTCCTCGTGCTCAAATATCACGGGATGTTCCTCTATCAAATCATGAGTGCCCCTAACATCCTGACTGTCTGCCATGGGGGATGAAGAATGTCCACAACTTAAACCCATACAAAGTTGCTCAACCCACAACTTTGATTCTTGAAGGGCCATCTGAGTGTTTTTTAAGGACTCCTGGGTAGTCTCAAGCTCATGGGTACGCTTGTCAACTTCTTTCTCATTCCCTTCTAGTGCATCATGGTATATCTCAACAGGCATGAGTAGGTGATCTCTATCTGAAAGAAGGTGAAGGTAGTTAGATTTCATCTCTACCAATGCCTCATGGAGTGTCTGAAAATCTACTAGTGAAAGCTCTCCTCCAAAACTGTCAGGTATCACTGCATTTCTCCAACAATAATCTGCCAGTAATGCTTGTGTATCATCATAATGTCTTGTGGCTACCATAATCTAGTGGGCGCTTACCTTCAATTGGTTTTCCAAATTATGGGCCCAAGTAAGCGTGTGAGCAACATCTTCTTCATAAAATAAATCATTTGAACTTGGACACCTCTCTGCCAAATGGTTGAACCAAATCGACCACCAAAGATAATGATTTTAGAACTTAGAATTGAACTCAGCCGACAAGGAATTTGGCCTGGGAAATGAGATAAACTCAACCCTCTTAGCAAATGATATTGAGCTCAGCAACTTGAACTCCCAAAGATAGCAGTGCCTTGGCCTCCTACAAGAACTCGGCTCCCAAAAGTGCAAGCAACTCGACCTCTCTGCATGAATGCTTGACTCCAACAAAATGAATCAATCACCAACAAATGAATACCAACTTCGGCAACTGGATCTAACCTCGACAAATGAATATCAACCCTGGCAAAATGGATAGAACCCCAGCAAATAAATTTCAACTTCGGCAAGATGCATAAAGCCCCAACAAATAAATATCAGCTCCGGCAAAATGGATATAACTCTAGCAAATAAATATCAACTCCGGCAAAACAAATAGAACCCTAGCAAATAACACAACCCCGACAAATAATATTTGCAAACAAACTCGGCCCTCTGAATAACTAATGAAACTCGGCTCAGTAGTTGAGATGAATTCGACTTACTGAAGATAATGACAAGAGATAAACTCGACCTTCTTAATAAATTTGATCCCAATAGTAGCAACTCGATCTCTGGCAAATATATACAAATTAGGCTCCTTGAGAGATAGCTGCAAATTAACCTAAAATTTAAGCAAAAATGGAAATCTGAATAATTTCCCCGCAATGCCAACTAGAGTGGCAATTGGTGTCCACCGAAATCGGCTGAGTACCAGCTAGGGTGGCAAAAAACGTCCACCAAAACCAGTTTGAAAATTTCACCTAAAATCCTCAAGCTAGACTCACTTGAGTCCAAATCCAATCACACGAAATAACGACAAGATAGAATGAATGAGAAATGGCCTTCTCTCCCATTTTAAAAGATTTTGCCAGATCTTCTCCAATCTTCTAGAAATCTCTTTTTTATTATTTTATTGATAAAGTCACTTATTTTCTCCAAGTGACTTTTGCTCCTTTTTATTCGATAAAATTTTGCCCCTTTTTGTCATTTTCTCCAATTAAATAATGAAAGCACTTTTCATCTATTTTATTTAATAAAGTGATTTCTTTATTAACTAATTAAAGTCACTTTTAACTCTAGAAAATGCTCAATTCGCCACCATGATCACACCGGCCACCCAAAGCCCCTTTTTATCATCCTATCTTGTAGATCTTTTTGTCTCGTTTCCAACGATCTATTACACTAAGGTGTTCCTCCAATTAATCAGCCCAAAATCGCATCTTAAGCGTAAATAATTAAAATATGCCTAATAATAACTTTGTTTTACAAAAAACATCAGAATGCAATGGAACCAAGATCGAATTGTGTAAAACGGATCCCGATGATGAAATATGGCAAGTGATCCCAGTTGGACCCCATAAAACTCCTCAAAAACCCTTCAGGCCCACCAATGGAGTAATCCCAGTCCTATGACTAGGCTAACACAAGCTCCAGAAGTCCCCCTAACCACATCACAATGTAATCCAAAATTGGGGACATTACACATTTTTAGTCAGGAACAATCCCGTAGGACCTTTCAGGAGGCCCTTGCTGCTACTCTTATTCTTTTGAGGATCCTAATCCCATTGTTTTGTAATCACCATCAGCAGTTCCAATTAATATTGTGAAAACTCGGGTAAGACCTTTCAAGGCCTTACCAGAAGGTAAGGTTATACCCACAACCACTTAACCAGCAAGTATCATATACAATAGAATAGGGCTAAAAGGCATCATGAACAACGGGGAAAATTTTAAGGATCCATACCTATGGTCTAAATGTAGAAACCTTAGCATATCTTGCTAATTCTTAAAACGCCATCCGTAAGTGTTGGGCCATAGTTTGCTGAAGATCTTCAAAATTGTAATGTTTTTATCTAATTTCTAGAACATTTCAGCATTTTTCAAGTAAAATAATTTATCCTATTAAATTTGGACAAATATTCATTTTGAAGTTTTCCCCAAAATTCAATGTGAGTGAAGAATCACATGAAACACCCACATTTGCATCCCATTCTTGTTTGAATAGATAACCCCATTACGAATATTGAGGATAGTATCTGTTGGAAACATAATCCTTGCAATTTTTCATGGCAATAGAAAAACCAAAAAAAAGAAATGCCTGGGCACCCAAAAACATCATTAAATCCTTAAAGAGTCACTCGTTCTGCATATTTCGACTTCTTGTTTGTGCATTTGGGAGAGGGAAGACTGTTCTGGTGTGGTTCAAGAAGGAAAACTGCTGTTAATCATCTGATGTTGTTAGCAAGGACAAAAGCAACCACACATGGCTCACCTAAGACAGTGGATGAGCATAAAAATGATCAACAAGGAGGAAATTTGAAGGCAAATGTTCACAATTTGAATCAAACCATTTCAATATGAAGTCTAAACCAACATGAGACACGAACCGTTGAATTTTGATAGCTACAATCAGCATTCCTTAATTGTATTAAAAGGAAAGGAAAATATAAATTTGAATTCAAATCGGCTCCAAATAAAAGAGGGAAAAATCAAATTTTGAAATTCAAAATTTTGCCTCCAAAAGGTCGAGTCGACCCTCCAAGAAGTACAAGTTGCCTCAGTCAAATGACACATATTCGGCTCCTTCAACAACTATATATTGCCATTCGTCCTCAACCAGTTGGAGAAATTTGGATCATCCACAAGATCATATGATTTCTGTTCACACATACGAAGGAGAGAGGCAGTCAAGGAGATCTGTTTGACCAGCATTACCGAATTTTTTGAGGCCTGATTTGACCGAATTTCTGAGGAAGGTTGACCGCAGGTCTGATGCAAGTTGACTGAGCTTCAGGGCAATTGCAGGAGGCCAAAATTCGGCCTGTTCAACCAGACTTTGACCAAGTTGCAGGAGGCTTTAAATGTGGTCTGTTTGACCAGGTTTGACTCATTGATATTGTGGTCAGTTTGACCTAGTTTGACTGGAAAAATCAGATTGTATCTCTTGTTGAATTGGACAATTCCTCTAAGAAAAGGTTGCTTCTCCCTAGTTAGGGTTTTCCCAGGGTAAATACTAAAAATTTGTGCCTTGTGTTTGGCTCTCTTCATGATCCTACTGTCATTATTGTTTTACTGTTGAGATTTTCTATGTATAATTGCTTAATGATGTATGTGAAATAAGATGAATTAATGAAGAAATCATTGGAAGTAATTATCAGATTAGAAAATCTTGAAAAATCAACGCGAACCCCAAGACACAGTTAATGCAAACACAAATAAGGAAGGAGCAACTGAAGGTAAAGAACAAAGTGAAGACCAACAAAAAAGATGATGGCAGAAATTATGAAGAAGATTAATCTGCAATCCAACAATAAGATATCCATCAAGAACCCATGAAAGGAACATGAATTAAAAGATTGCAACATTACTCTCTGTGTAGAAA
This sequence comes from Pinus taeda, assembly GCA_000404065.3. Taxonomy (NCBI): domain Eukaryota; kingdom Viridiplantae; phylum Streptophyta; class Pinopsida; order Pinales; family Pinaceae; genus Pinus; species Pinus taeda. The sequence continues at coordinate 110,944 of APFE030052848.1, read as the reverse complement.
ATTCGGAGAACATTCAGATTTAGAAACCAAATTGGCAAACACCAAGTATAAAATAATAAATTTTGATCTGCTCAAAGTAATATACATGCTCCTCCATACACTTCTTGTCATGCTATGACAAATTTGAGAGCCAACAAGAAATAAAACTTGCACAGAATGTCAGTCCAAGAGAATATGACATAAAAAAGGAGAGAGTCAGAATGAAGAGATCTCAGATGCATGTCTTACCTCGTCTTTGTTTTGCCCCTGGTGATGGCTTTTGTGTGATGACCCATTGTGTATCCAACTTCTCAATCCCTTTCACTTCAACAATTAAGTTTTCAATTTGAATTGCATCTCTAACATCTAGACTCAGCTCTGACCGTGCATTGTTACCAACTAAACATTTCCCATTGTGAACTTCCACTGTGGCAATGATCAAGTCTCCAGGCCTGTAAACTTCTCGATCTGTGCTCACTTTCAGAATGGATGAACTGTCATTTTCCAAACTGGTGGCAGAAGAGAAGGAATTTTCTCTTCCGTGCTCAATGAAAGGTCCTCCCTTTCTGAAAAAGGGAAAGACCTGAGGAATACTAGATAACATTTTTTCAATACCGTCTATCCATTCTCTCTTTCCTCAATCAGAAGCAAGAGCCAATTTCAGCAAAATCCATACTTGTAATACTAACAGTATCTATTTCCGGTATTATCCTTCATAATAACAAATTGAGTTTACAGTTCTTGTCGACTTCTATCAATTAAAGAAAACAATCCACTGACTGCATGGACTCAGGGCTGAAAAAGTCAAAGCACTAGAGGTTGAGATGTGTTCCAATAAGACAACTGCTGAAAAATGTTTTCCAAGCGTCAATTTCAAGTGCCTATTCAAGCTGCCATCAGTGCCTTCAAAGATATGCCCTCTAAGTTGCAAGCAATCGTGATTCTTGTGAAACTCTCCCAAAATCATAAAATTGAGATGATTTCTTGTACCTGATTGATTAGGAATAGGAAAATAAGGTCACGTATTTGAAGGATCATGTTTCCAACACAAACATCATAACTATTAAAAGTACAAAGTTCATAGAAATGACAGTGAAAAACTACTCCTAAATACTTATACCTTAAAAATATTTTGTAAGTGAGCTGTGCTTCAATTCGTAAGAGCAAATTCCTACATCCAGTGTCACTTTATCTACTGCCAGAACTCTGGAGTCTGCAGTATGAATATGTCACAGAGTCACAGCTGAATAAATCAAGTTGATTTCAGTTTCGACCCATAATATCTTCAAAAGGCCTGCAAGAATTGATATAATCCATAAGGCCAAAATAGAACATCAAGAATAATGAAAAAATATGATGGAAATGTATGCTAAATTTCAAAGCAGCAATAAATGAAAGACCGCATACCATGAAATTTTTCCAAATCCAAGTCATACCTTCCTTTGCAATATCATAAATATTTATAACACAAATTTGTGACTAAATTGGAGACTAAAGACAAAAATGGATATTCTGTTTAATGAATCTAGTTTAAAATAAACTATACCTGCTAGTTAATCTCCCTGCACTTTTTGAATTTGTGCTTGCTAAATGCCTTAGTGAAAATATGTGCTAGCTAATATTGGTACCTGTAATAGATCAATTCAATCTCCTTGTTCAGCAATAGCCCTCTCATGGAATGACAACAAACCTAAATGTGTGTGGTCTTGGATTGAAATACAAGAATCATTGAGAGAGGACTAACTGTAAGTGACCACAAGACTAACTATTGGTTAGATGGTCTTGATGATCCACCCGCTAGGATTCCAACTGCATGAAAGTTTGCTCAGCGAGGTACAATTGTAAATATTTTGGTATTCCCTTTGGTGTTGGCACCTCTCTAGTTTCTATGTGGGATAGGTGGCTCAAGAGATTACAATGTAAATTACTTTTTTGGCAATGTAAGGATCTCCCTTTTGCTGTGAAGCTCACAGTAGTAAGCAAGCTCTTTTAGGCCTCCCACATCTACTATGTCTCTAGTTGGCTCCACATCAGGGCTCATCGTTTGGAGTAAATTTTGAATTCATACTTGTGGTCCAAGTATGATGGGGTTCGGGGTCTTCCTGTGGTACCTTGGGATGTTTGCAGCATGCCCAAGGATGATGGAGGCCTTGGTCTTATTTATGTTGTGACTCAAGGAAGCATCATGGCAACCAATTGGGTGGTTAGATGTCTAGAGATTTCATTTTATTGGGAAGTTCTTATGCAGCAAAAAATCCTTTCAAGACAACATGTCAACAAAGTCAGGGATCAATTTGGTCTATGCAACATCATATCTACTCCTCATGATTTTCAAATTGCAGGGTCATTCATCTTCAGGAGTATTTGGGCAGTGTAGAGGAGGATAGCAAGTTTGGTTCATTAACAGATACCATGCACCAAAGCTAGGTGGGATTTGGCCAAAAGACCAATCTGGAGTTGGAAGTTAGAAGGCATCTATATCTCTTACCTACCACTGTTTTAGGTAAGGAGATTACGTAGGAAGAAGATTTTCTTCTAGAAGGATTTATAGATGCTAGTTTGGTTCTTGGAAAGATTGTTGTTCAATGACTCATAAGTTTTCATTATCTTCTAAGGATTGACCAACATTTTTGGATATAATTGGGCTCATCCCACAAGATGTTTATGAGATGAACAATGATATGCCAGGTCCCTTCTAGCAGGAATGGGAGTGAAGTTTTAGACAACTTTTGAGTCCCAACTTAATATGATTTTCATAGACTTCACTCATTTTTCATTGAAGATGTGTAGTAGGTCTAGTTCTTAATGCTCGGCAATTTCAACAAGTGTTTAGAGTTGTTAGACTCAAAAGTTGCATGGTGTTTCATCAATAAGGGTTGCCTATAACTAGGGTGTTTGCAATTAGTGATTTACCAAGGTCTCCTATCCAAAGCTTGTTTGGCCAAGAGTGGCCTTTTTGATGGTCTATGTCTCTCTTATCCAAAAGGCAAAATAGTGAACCATATTTTATGGGATTGCCCTCTTGTGAGTTCTTGTAGGGCATGGACGCAATCTCAAACAGCAAACCTTCTTTGCAAACATTTACATTGGAGAGCAATTTTTTTGGGTCATTGTTGATTGAGAATGCCAAATTGTTAGACTGTTAGGTCCCTATAATACTAGTGATTCCCCCATTACTATTGTCATTGTATCCCTTATTGTTATTATTGTGCCCCTATTGTCCCCATATGGTTATTAGTGTGCCCCATAGAAACCCACTATTGTTATTGTTGTGCCCTTATGTTATTACTGTTAGGTAGGCTTGATTATATTGTGACCCCTACTGTTAGGTAGGCTTGATTATATTCCCTTAGACTCCTATATATAGAAGGGAGATTTAGTCATTTGTATCATCCAAGAATTGTTCATTTGTGTAATGTAAAGAAGGTTGCCCCCTGGAAGAGGCTGAATTCTAAGGCGTTGATCTGTCTTTTCTATCTTTTTGTGAGCTGGTTTCCTAACATTGGTATCAGAGCTATGGATTCTAGGGTTTCACTATTCCAAACAGGTCATCGTGGCATTTTCGCTATAACTTTTTTTTTGCGACGTTTTAGAAACTAAACAAAAGACTCATTTGGGCTGAAATCATTCTAAACTTCGGCTCCAAATTTCAGAACTTGTCTCACTATATTTTCGGAGATATGATCTGAGGAAGTTAGGGTTTTTGCAAACTCCCGAATTACATTCCAAACAAGTGACCTAGGGAAAATTGTCATAACTTTTGTTCTGAGCATCAAATTCCAATTTCGTAAGAAGTTTCAGAAAGAGGACAGCATGTAGTTTTCTTTATATCAGTTTCAAGTACTAAGGTCAAAAAAATGACACATGGCACTTCGTACAAGTTCGCTCTACTGAACTAGTCTATAATCAGGTCACCGTGGGAGATTTGGCATAACTCTTCCTTGGAGAATCCAATCTTGATCAGACTTGCGGGGTTAGAAAGAGGACTCAATGGGCTACTGCAGGATGCGATTTCAAATATTCGAGATCCGTAGTTACAGAGATACAACAGATTCAATATCGAGCTCTTACAAAGTGCAAA
>APFE030052848.1:82896-103162 GCA_000404065.3 Pinus taeda | reverse complement strand
GAATTGCACACTTCTCCCTTAGGAGGGCACTTAGGATTTTTAAAACTTACCACAGGGTTAAGAAGGAATTTTTTTGGGATGGCCTTAAATCATATATTCAAAATTTTGTGGCGGAATTTTTGGTTTGCCAACAAAATAAAGTTGAAACAATAGACACCGGGTCTATTACAACCTTTATCCTTCCAAGCCAACGTTGGGAGGATGTTTCAATGGATTCTATCACAGGTTTACCCAAGTCTGAGGGAAAGAGTGTCATCATGGTGGTAGTTGACAGACTTACCAAGTATGCACACTTTTGTGCATTATCACATCCATTTAAAGCCAGTACAGTTTCTACTGCACTTATGGAAACAATTCAAAAGCTACATGGAAACCCAAAGATTATCGTAAGTGACAGAGATCCCATTTTCACTGGAAATTTTTGGACAGAATTATTTTCTTGTCTTGGTACTCAGTTAGCTCATAGCTCATCTATCATCCTCAATCTGATGGGCAAACTGAGATAGTAAACAAATGTTTGGAAGGATATCTTCGTTGCTTTGTATCTGATAAACAGACACAATGGGTTAAATGGTTGCCTCTAGCTGAATGGTGGTATAACACTTCCTTCCATACTGCAGCAAAAATGACCCCATTTATGGCACTTTATGGATATCATCCACCATCCATCACATCATATTTAAGAGAAAACTTCAAGGTTCAAGCAGTGGAACATCAAATCGAGCATCAACAACAAGTCCTCCAACTCTTAAAGGATAACCTCACGTTGGCGCAGAATAGAATGAAACAACAGGCAAATCAACATCGCAGCGAAAGAAGTTTTGATGTAGGTGACTGGATATTCCTATGGCTACAACCATATAAACAACTCTCCCTCAAGCAAGCCAAGAAGGATAATAAATTATCACCAAAGTATTATGGTCCGTACAAGGTGTTGCAAAAGATTGGTACTATGGCATACAAATTGGAGCTTCGTGCAGCTTCCCGAGTGCACCCAGTTTTACATGTTTCATGTTTAAAGAAGGTTATAGGTGACAAGCTCCCAGTTCAAACAATATTGCCAGAACTTGACGAGAAAGGAAAAAACATATTGGAACCGGAAGCAGTCACAGAAACAAGAACTCGACAGCTACAAAATCGATTAATTTCGGAGTATCTCATCAAGTGGAAGAACTTATCCGCTGAAGATTCCACATGGGAGGATGAGAAACTTATACAGAGCATCCAACACTACTCAAGCGTTGAGGACAATGCTTTTCGGAAGGAGAGGGGCATGTTAGGTCCCTATAATACTAGTGATTCCCCCATTACTATTGTCATTGTATCCCTTATTGTTATTATTGTGCCCCTATTGTCCCCATATGGTTATTAGTGTGCCCCATAGAAACCCACTATTGTTATTGTTGTGCCCTTATGTTATCATTGTTAGGTCGACTTGATTATATTGTGACCCCTTAGACTCCTATATATAGAAGGGAGGTTTAGTCATTTGTATCATCCAAGAAATGTTCATTTGTGTAATGTAAAGGAGGTTGCCCCCTCGAAGAGGCTGAATTCTAAGGCATTGATCTATCTTTTCTATCTTTTTGTGAGCTGGTTTCCTAACATAGACCATGCCTCTTACAAAAAAATTTATAGCCGTTTTTGTTGCATTAAGGAATATGATACAAATTTGATTGTATATCCCTTGCATTTTCATTTTTCTTTTTGTTGCTAATGTGAACAATGTTCTATATATAAGAAATATTTATACAGAAAAAAATATCTTTAGATGACCAATCTAAGAACATGTCAAATGACAAGTAGGCATCATTGCTTAAGGCAATGTCCCACTAGACTCTACATTTAACCACTTCATGAGGGAATAAGGACCAACCAAGGGAATCTCACTCTCTAAATCAAAATCATTTGTGTTCTCCAAACTACTCAATGGCATACCAACCATCTCGAGTTGTGCTCATCAAGCCCATCATTTATTTATTTTTTCTTTTTTTGTCTTTTTTCCTTGAAATGATGGAATTTGTCAAAAGGGTGTGGGATTGTCTCATTTTTAAGGGGAAATTCCCTACTACATCACGTTGTGTCTCCCCAAAGAGGGAATGTGAGGAAATATCCCCTTAGACCACCCACATACCAAGAGCATAGGGATCATGCAAAGCGCATCCCCTACCCTTGGGAATGCATTCCAATGTAACAATATCACATTGGTCATAATTTTCATCTCCCATATGATAATTTACATTGGTAGTAGGGAATTTCCCCTTAAAAATGAGACAATCCCACACCCTTTTGACCAAATTCCATCATTTCAAGGAAAAAAGACAAAAAAAAAAAAGCAAAAAAAAAATGATGGGCCTGATGAGCACAACTCGAGATGGTTGGTATGCCATTGACCAATCTGGAGTTGGAAGTTAGAAGGCATCTATATCTCTTACCTACCATTGTTTTAGGTAAGGAGATTAAGTAGGAAGAAGATTTTCTTCTAAAAGGATTTATGGATGCTAGTTTTGGTTCTTGGAAAGATTGTTGTTCAATGACTCATAAGTTTTCATTATCTTCCAAGGATTGACAACATTTTTGGATATAATTGGGCTTATCCCACAAGATATTTATGAGATGAACAATGATATGCCAGGTCCCTTCTAGCAGGAATGGGAGTGAAGTTTTAGACAACTTTTGAGTCCCAACTCAATACGATTTTCATAGACTTTCCTCATTTTTCATTCAAGGTGTGTAGTAGGTCTAGTTCTTAATGCTCGGCGGTTTCAACAAGTGTTTAGAGTTGTTGGACTCAAAAGTTGCATGGTGTTTCATCAATGAGGGTTGCCTATAAACTAGGGTGTTTGCACTTAGTGATTTACCAAGGTCTCCTATCCAAAGCTTGTTTGGCCAAAGAGTGGCCTTTTTGATGGTCTATGTCTCTCTTATCCAAAAGGCAAAATAGTGAACCATATTTTATGGGATTGCCCTCTTGTGAGTTCTTGTACATCATGGATGCAATCTCAAATAGCAAACCTTCTTTGCAAACATTTACATTGGAGGGCAATTTTTTTGGGTCATTGTTGATTGAGGATGCCAAATTGTTAGACCATGCCTCTTACTCCAATTTTATAGCCATTTTTGTTGCATTAAGGAATATGATACAAATTTGATTGTATATCCCTTGCATTTTCATTTTTCTTTTTGTTGCTAATGTGAACAATGTTCTATATATAAGAAATATTTATACAAAAAAATGTCTTTAGATGACCAATCTAAGAACATGTTAAATGACAAGTAGGCATCATTGCTTAAGGCAATGTCCCACTAGACTCTACATTTAACCACTTCATGAAGGAATAAGGACCAACCAAGGGAATCTCACTCTCTAAATCAAAATCATTTGTGTTCTCCAAAATACTCAATGGCATACCAACCATCTCGAGTTGTGCTCATCAAGCCCATCATTTATTTTTATTGTCTTTTTTGTCTTTTTTCCTTGAAATGATGGAATTTGGTCAAAAGGGTGTGGGATTGTCTCATTTTTAAGGGGAAATTCCCTACTACATCACCTTGTGTCTCCCCAAAAAGAGAATGTGAGGAAATTTCCCTTTAAATCCCACATACCGAGAGCATAAGGATCATGCAAAGCGCATCCCCTACCCTTGGGAATGCATTCCAAGGCAACAATATCACATTGGTCATAATTTTCATCTCTCATATGATAATTTGTTAATGAATACTACAGCTTCAAAATATAATAGTAGAAATTGTTATATTTATATTCTCCTCCACTACATGTTTCGAGAGCATCCAACTTTTTTTTCCAAAAAAAAAAAAACTTTATATTTCTCTGAGAGAAAAATATACATAATGTTGTCCAATAGGTGGATTGATTCAAGTTTAGCTCAAAAAGTTGTCCAAAAAAACTTCAAATACGTACAGATCGATATCATAATACAAAAAAAAATGTTCGGAGTGCCTTCATGCAATCTGAAGAAACTCTAGAAGTGAAACTACATGCCACTGATTTCGTGATCATCCCACATTTCATATTGATCAAAGGACCCTACAAGACACTGCAGAGCCTTTTTGGAGATCTAATCCGCTTTCTGGTTCAATTCCCTATAGATATGAGCAAAAAGAGCATCAAACTTGTACTTATGAAAGTACACCCATTTTCTCTTGAAGGGCCATCAATGAATGTCATAAAAGTACTTTACACCTATGAATGATGAATTCCTCATAGGACCACAAAGCTCAAATGCAACAATTCAAATTGCATGAATACTCTTCAATCGCTATCTATTTTTATGTCGCCTACCTAAAATGCAAGTTTGGAAACACTTTTCTCCTACCAAATTGGAGGTGAATCATGAAACATCTTAAATTTCTTCAAAAGTGCAAGATGTTGGCAGCTAAATTGTCCATAATGGGTGCCAAAAATGATTTTTGGAGTTGCTCTCAACCATTGAACCTAATGTCATATGGTTAGAGAGATGCATCTCTAAAGAGCACCTTATTCAACATCTTCTGCAACCACTTTGAGTAGATCCTCATGTCCTTTACTACACTCTTGTAGGAACTAGTTTTAGCATGTATCACGCACTCTAGCCCAATGTTATCAGAACCGAACCTGTGACTGAATTGAAAAACCTTATGGACTGGGAACCGGTCAAAACTAGTAAAAAAACTAGACCAAAAACACATAAAATATTCAAATTTTAAAGAAAAACATATATATTCATGTGCATCCATATGAATCCAAACCATTTATACACAGATAAGCAAAAGTTTTCATTTATATAGCATCTAAGGGTGCACATAACCAAAATAGCATTGATTCCAATCCATCTTTGAACCAAAAATACATCAACAAATAGGCTCTAGATGGCCTCTAGAATCCAAAAAAATCATGCTACAACAAATACCTACATATCATCAAAATCATTCCCTGTATTGGGGTCTTCGTCATCAATATAAGCCTCTAAGCATTAAAATAAGATAGAGAAAATGTAGCACGTCAAGTCAAAATTTTGTTTTAGTGATAGGTACATTTTAGTAGTCATGATAGAGGAGTTTGACAACCAATGCCACTAACATCAAAGTACATAGAGGGATTGGTGCTCTTGATTAAATACTAGTCCCATACCCTCGTACATGACAAAATCAAATGGAAACAGTGCAATCCCCCTAATCCTGAAATCCTGAAAAACTATTAAGTCTGTTGGATTTTGAGTGAGATCTAAAATTCTACTTCCTCCATATGAAATCCAATGAGGTTGGAGCCACTCTCAAACATAATGGGCCTATTTCGGTTCTGAAGCTCAAACTAGACTAGTTTTGGGCCCAAGCCGGTTGGATCGGTCGGTTTCAGTCTGGTTCCAATAACATTGCTCTAGACTTGGCTCAATAGAGGGTTTGGCTCCCTCATCCTCATTGAATAATGATGTTTCCAAAACCAATCTCAAGACATCCCATCCACGCTATATCTTTTGTCTACAACTATCAGACATATAGTGTTCTATAGTTCAAAGATGCAAGGACCAAATTTGCTACAAACTAACTAGACTAGGACCAAGAGAGTTTAGACCCTACTTCTCAAGCACGATCATTGCAAACATACTGCCCCAACCCATCATTCAAGCAGAGTTTGAAGCCCATCATTTTCACCTTGAGCTCATCTTCCATCTAGTATCCTTTCTACACAAAGTTTAGACCTTTAGGGACTCTACCTCCAAGAGAGAGAGGCACCCCTACCTAGTACTTTGCACTTTGTATATAGCCTCAGCTTGTCCCACAAGGCATGCACAGGTTTGGTACTCAAAGGAGTCTCGGCTTCATCAATCGGTGGACATCTCCCTAGACCATCTACACCATTACATTTACAAACTATACAACCAAGTTCCTTGCGCTACAACCTTGTAGAGCCTATGCTAAAAGACATCTTTCTATTTGGAGTTTTGAAATGGCATCATTGATTATCCCCCCATACACACAAAGGAGATAGAACCATTCACTCAAGATCCCCTTAGGTCAATTTCAAGTGGGCTTGCGCAGATTCCAAATAAAAACCAACCACCATATCCCATGGCTAGAGAGGACTTGCTAGATGTGTAACTTACAAGAGCCTAAGACAAACACACTCATTTTTAGGGTCCCACTTACTATGAAATCAAAGGTCATGATTGCTATACATACCAATATTTGCTACTTACATCACAAATTCATGAAAAAATCAGGAAAATCAACAAATACGAAAATAAATTAATATGCCAATTTTAACCGTCTAAAAGTGACGATTTTGGTTTTTTTTCTAACTCGTTCGTCTTTGCAACTATTGGGAAATGGAGACAAGGCATCACCATCAAAGTTTTTTTTTTTAATGTTGCAAGGATCAAGGTCATTACATAAATAATTTTAAAAATGTACTGGACCGTAATTCAAGACTTACTCTACTTTTTTGTTTATATTATTTTACCATCCACTATCCTAAGTCTTGGATTTTTTTTGCTTTTTCAATCATAGAAAAATTTTGATGCCCTAGAAGGTGACCATCCTATAGCATTGGATTTGGGGAGTACGTGAAAGGGTCATGTTTGGGTTCATAAGAAGAGTTTAGGGAGGTATTCGCAATCCTACCTTGCACCCAAGACTCGTTGTAATGTTGTATGGGATTCTTATAATCAAAATATATGTGTAAGCGACTATAGAAAACCTACAAGAAATTGATGAGTGACTTAATCTTCTTTTGATGTGTATATGCCAATTTTTCTATAGCTACTAGTCATTTGTACATTATGTTAAAAAAATATTACATATATTATACAAAAACTAAATATGTACAAATAAAGAAGCAATAGCCCTGTTGCAGCCACCCTGCATATTAGAGTTGTGAATAAAAAACCACTCTGATGAGAGTTTTACAAAAAAAAAAATTGTATACCTTCACTTTGTTAATAGATATCATAGCCCCAAGGGTTAGCTCAACCAATCAAATCAGTGCCTCGCCGATCGGGAGGTCACAGGGTCAATTCTCCCGGAGGCCCTTAGGGTTAGGCCTTTATTGGTCGCGGGGCATGATTCCCTTTGGGGTCGATCAACCCAGATATTTCCGTGGATGTAGCGGCCACCTAATGTCTATATTAGGATCCAGGGATATCCCTATCCACCTTCTTCTGATGTCAAAACCAAAGATGCCTTGCTCTCTTCATGAGATAAATGCTCAACCAAATATCTTAGTTTTTGCTTGCCCCCAAATCCTAAGACCACCAAGATGATCACTTTATACTTCCAAGTTGCCACATCTAACCAAGCAACAAGCAACCAAAAGAGCATCAATATCCCTCTAACTAAATCATAGATTAATAAGGCGATGGTCCTCTTCTCAACCTACCTCTCCCACACCGAGTGATCCATTGACATCTTCAAGGACTATGAGAAGTTGTCAAAACCAAGTCACAGACAATACACCCTCAAATTGATAGAGGAACTACCTCTAGATGTAACCAAACTAGCGTGCCCCTTGCCTATTGAACTTTACCCAAATTCAATAGAGCAATTAAGGCTCTATATAGAGTTTCTTTCCTTCAAGCTTGGATGGCAGGAGAGCAAGGCTTACTTGCTCCTACTTCCCCCTATGATAATATAGTTGAGGCCCCTCAACCTCGATCACTACCCAAACGACATCATTTGCCATTGCATCCATACTTTCATAATGATTAACAACTCCGACAACAAAATAGTTCCTCAGTCCTTCCCTTGCCATTGACCATCCTGACCAATAGGCTTTCACATCCTTTCTCTTGGCCCCACTCAACACAAAGAGCTCAAGTCTCTAACCCTTTTGTCATATCATGACACTTATACTATTATATCTTTTGGCCAAACTATTAGCGAATATCTCAACTAGATACTTAGTAACTCTTCCTTCTTTTCATTTTTCTTTTGCTTTCAGCAATGATATAGTCATTACTTTCTCACTCTAACACTGTATTCACACCAAGTGTACCTTTGAGTCACATTGACCTACTTGAGGTCATATTGGGGGCATTGATAAAGTTATCTTATCTCTACTCATGTGCATCCAAATCAACCTTGAAATGTCATTTTACAATTTGAGTCATTGATAGCAAGATTCCCCTTTGGCATGGTACATATAAAAAATCATGGACATCTTTAACAACTCCATTAAGCATCTTCATTGTGAATGTTCCTTGGTTGTTGACCATGTACTCCCTCTCATCTCCTAAAGTGGAGGTTGCTACTTGACCTTCATTGTCATCCAATGTAACAAACCACTCTTATGTGTGCCATGTGGCAACTAGTGAAATGATAAAGAGGATGATTTCCCTTTGCTTCATTACTATCACTATTGCTAGCATATTTCTTTTCAACACAGTTGCTCGAAAGCATTTTCAAACTTTGAGAAAGAAAAATATAAAATCATACTTCCTTTTTCTGAAAATCCTTCCAAGGTTTCTGCAATAATAACACTACTTGGCTACCTATGTTAAAATTATCATCCTTTAAATATTCATCCTTAAAGTTTCATTGTCTTTGGTTTCCTCTCTTGTCTCATTTTCAGCAAGAACTTTGCTTTCTTTTAAATCATCATACTTAAAGTTGCCTTGTCTTGTCTTTGGCTTCCTCTCTTGCCTCATTGTTAACAAAAATTGTCTTCCTTTGCCCTTATGCTTTGTTGCTAAGGCACTCAGGTGTCAAAACTGCATTTTTCACCATATAACTTATTCCTTTCTTCTTCCTGCAAAAGCAGTCCTAGCTCACCAATTGTAAAGAGTATAGCTTGCTTTCTTTTGTAAGCTGAGATTTGTTGCAAAGCCTTGAAAATACCAACACAAATAGTTAAGGGTCATGGAGTCAAGGTCGCTTGGAATTTGGGTCTGCATACCATCCAGCTGTCCCTAATACCCATACTGTTGTCCCCAAATTCTGAAACACTAGGGCAATATAGGTTGCTACGACTTGATGATTATGTCGACCTAACATTTCACAAAACCAACTCATAAGGATGACCAGAAAACCCATATCATGGTCTATTTCATGATGTTTATGACCCCATTGCCCTTCTCCGAGTGAAAACATTCACGCAAGATATTCTAACTATAAACCAACTCAACTGGAAATGAATTGATTAGTTTCTGGTAAACGAACTTGCTGCGAGAGTACTAAACGAGGCCCTTTCTGTCAACAAGTTGTACAATTTGTGCATTGATGTTTATAGATTTTCATGTGTGCATCTTTGCATTATCAGAGCTTGGAACAGTTGAATTTTAATCCATGTGGATCTATGATTTTGCTCTACGAACTCACTGACTGACTTAAACTTCATTTCTATTTACACATGTAGACAGATTGTCAGGATGTTGGCTTATTCACATCTCATTATTTATTGTTTACAACCTATTGGAAGTATGCTGCATATTTGACTGTTTTCTTTTTATCAGGCCCGGAGTCTTCAAGGTTACTGAGGATGGTTAAGAATAATCAGCTTCAAACTTTCACTAGACTGAGGAAGAATCGCATCTCATTGGCGAATTACTATGCTTGTAGCCTAAATGTGCAGAGCTTAAGATCTACTTGGCCTATACTCAGATACACATCAACAGAGCACGAAACGAATTCGATTTTATGAAATAAATAAAAATAAAAACAATAATAAATAACTTAGTTGGTAACCCTGTCGATTTCAATGCTGCGCGTCAAATTATTTAGCTGGTACATTATCAAAGAAATTGTATGTCCAGCTATGTAAACTAGCAAATGGCTCATGGTCAAGATACAAATTTTATTGACCCGATGCATAGCTTAGTTCTCCGATCTCAAGAACATTAAAAATTGAACCATGGATCGAGAGCTTCTATTTTCAATCCTGGTGCAGAAAATTTTAAATGCCTTAAGGTCCTCATCAGATTTAAAAGATGCACATGGCTTACTCAGTGCTCCTTGCACTGATCCGTTATCTTGCGTAGAATTACTAAGAATTACCTCATCAGAATAAGGAAACTGGCCCTAAAGGATGCTTGAAATTGAGTCCACTGATGACAAAAACAAAAACAAAAAATTGAGACTTAAATACCTGTACCGAAATAAAACAACGGCTTCCCTGCGATTTACAGCGAAACTATCGAACCCAGCAAAAATTCACCTTTGGCTCCGTTTGTTGGAATCAATCACGGACGGGCATCTTCAGTCAGAGTTCGGATCCCGTAGCCTTTCTAAGAAAAATTTTAGATGAAAGGCTCGCGGAACTAAAGCTTTGATCGATTGAAGGTGCCCGATCGTGATTAATGGAGTTTTGAAATAATAATATCTAATATTTATTAGAAAAACTTATAAATACTTAAATCACATGTAAAATTAATTGGGAAAACAAATAAACAATAAAATATGACTATCCACCAAAATAAGTCATCAAATTTTAGTTAATAAGAGCGTTTATTTTTGTTAAGGAAATTAACAATAAGCTATTTTGTATTAATTATCAATGAGGTTAAAAATATAACGGCATTTATTTTTTTCAAGGAAAATTAACCGTAAGTTACGTTTAATTTGGATTAATTATCAATCAAGTTAAAATTGAGGATTTATTAAATGTTTAGAGTTTAAAATTAGGTATAAATATTTTTATCTATGCAAAATCATTTTAATTTCTATGTAGTTTTATTTTCTATTAGTTATAAGTTTAATTTGTGTTATTAGAGATAAAGTAAGATAAGGTAATTATATTTATGTTTAAGTAATGACCATAAAGTAGGTCAAAGGGACTGTTGAGTACAATGATGTCTATATAGTGTGGGAGAACCAACTGGTCTCCTATAGAAAATACAATGCATGAATATAAAAGTACAATTTAGGAATATAAAAGATACAATGTAGGAATATAAAAGATACAATGTATGGAATGCCCTAACAGAGAACATCTAGGGGCTAATGGGTCTAAGGATCAAACCCATCTCTCCTAACATCAGAGGCTGATTGAAGAACACTGAAAAAAAAAACTCCACAAAGTTTGTTGGCCCGATGAGGGGTCAGTGGGAGGTGCAGATTGTCCACTAAATTGTTGTCTAGGGGAGTTGGCGCACTGCTGAGGTCTAGAGGACCTAGTCTGTGTCCCACGGACAGATCTAAGATTGTTTTGTTGTTGAAATCTCGTGTGGCGGGGTGAGGTCCCACGGATCCTCACTGGTCTAGAGTCTAGATATGAAACGATATCAATCATTCTCTTTGTGCCCCTGCCTGAAGGTAGTACCCTGAAAAATGTCGTGATCCTCTGTGTGGGGTCTGGTCTGATGGGAGGTTGAAGAATATGTGCTCGGAACCTGAGAGCCTCCTGCATATATAGGGCCAAACATCTCTGATCGGGATACCTGAAAAAGTCTGCGAGGGTCTCAGAGTCTCTGAATAAGCAATGGAACCATCCTCTCATCTCATAGTAGATAAGGCATCCAAAAATGAAGTGCACCTCGGTCTC
The DNA here is from genome assembly GCA_000404065.3 of Pinus taeda. Classification (NCBI taxonomy): domain Eukaryota; kingdom Viridiplantae; phylum Streptophyta; class Pinopsida; order Pinales; family Pinaceae; genus Pinus; species Pinus taeda. Next base: position 91,689 of record APFE030052848.1, on the reverse strand, counting down.
GACTTCCTGTAAATGACATACCTAGCAGATTTTGTCTGGTCTATCAATTTGGCGGTCCATCTCTACCTGTAGTCTATGAGAACCTACTCTGAATTGGTCTACAGGAATGCGAAGAGCATACATCCAGTGGTGAAATGTATATTGGGGTCGATTAATGAGCTCGTCTCTCAACTCCAAGAACTACTCAGCATAGAAGGCCATCTTTGGGCACAACCCTCTTGGAGGATTGACCCAGGTGACCTGGACGAATAGCCTATAGATGTCCTCCCTGATGATCTTGTTCAACTCATCTCTAATAGGTAGAAGGTGACCAGGAGCATCCAAGGAATATCAAAAAGGAGGGAGACGATCCAATTGAATGTCTAGTGACTCGAAGAGATCTGAAACTCTTGTAAAGCAACATCTAGCTCGGCCTGAGGGAGTAGAATGGACAATGGTCTCAGAAGAGCAATATGGCAAGTAAGGGTAATGGTCCCTACTCTTTATCGAGTCTGCAAATCCCCCAACACGATGCAAGAATGAGACCAAACAGAAGATTGTCTTAAGCCGAAAGGGTTGAGCTCCAAACTCTGCAAGGATGATGTGTTGGGGTACTGTTTCTTTGCATCTAATGATATGGTGGAGAAGAAGAATTTGGACTCTCTCAATTGAAGCCCAATCTGACTCAAGTAAAGACGGTCCTCAAATCTCTGAGCCATATAGAACAGTGGGACGGATCAAGGTGTCCATGAGGCTCATCTTGGACGAGATGTCCTGGAAGTGATGTTGAAAGCACTGTCTCTCGAGAAGGGCTAAGGATACATATGCTTTGTTGATATGAGGTTGAAGTGTTGGTCACAAACTGAAGCGGGGACCTAAGAATTGCACCCACAAGTACGTATACGTGCTAGTGATCTCAACCTCTTCCCCTCTAAATAGGAAGTGAAGGTCCAGAGTTTTCTTCACCCCATTGAAGATCATAACCTTGGTTTTACCCAGGTTGATTGTCAAATGTCGAAGATCGCTAAATAGAGCTAAGGCATCTAGTTGCCTCTGTAATCCTTCTGGAGATGAGGAGAGGAGGACCACGTAGTCATGGTATTGTTTTTGGAAAAATTAAGAGTATTAATTTCCTTCTCCAAGTAGTGGACAATATTATAATATTGTCTTTAGGGATGAGATTTTATCCATCATAATGAGGAAAAAAATCATTTTATATGAAAAGAGAGATTTGATATTCCAACCTTACACCTCTCCTAAATATTGGCAACAGGGAGGCTGGAGCGGGAAAGATAATAGTTAACCTTGAATAAAAAAGAAATAAAGTTCGCATGGGGCCTAGGCACCGCGACGAACAATCAAGTTGAAGCTCTCTCTCTTTGGCAAGGTTTGAATATTAGTGTGACTAATGGTGTCAAAAACTTGATTATAGTCGGTGACTCTATGATGATTATTCAAAAATGTTTGAAGCTCTTCGAGAATGAGAATGTACGGATGGGGTATAGGTCTTCAACATATCAAGTTGGCAGTTAATAAGGTTATATCCCTAACGGCTCTTTGCAGTGCGTTGGGAGATGGGGTGGTTGGTAAGGAGTTATGGCACAAGTGTGGTAGCATTAGATTGAAGGTCATGCGCGAGGACAGGTGGGCGACGCATCCTTGGTTATTCATTTGGTTTTTCAATATAGTTACATTCGCAAGGGAGGTAGGTACCATCGCAATTTGCTCCAGGTTATTTTTGGTGGTGGAGGAGATGGAGGGTGTCTACTTCGACGTGATACTGAATCGCTTAGCATTTATGAAGGACAAGACGAGGAAGAATGTCGGATTTAACTAGGCCATTATATATTGCAATTGTTAGCGAATGGTAAACCAAAGGATTGTGTCAATTTAGGGCAGAATTTCCATGAAGATGGCCTCTGCAAGCAACAACAGTGGTGGCGGAACAAGGTCGGGACACTCTAGGAACATTGAAGGTCTAGTTGACAGTGCATGTAAGCAAGTGGTTAAGGAAATAGTTAAGGAGATTAACGAAAATATGGCGGTTTTGTACACCCAATTATCGAGACTTGGCAAAGACATGGAGCTTTTGCAGAAGATTATGGAGAGTTTGTGCATTGACATGATGACTATGCAACAAAAGGTGGAAACGTTGGAATTAAAATGGAGAATGCAATGGTCGGGGTGTTAAAGGAAGTCTTCGGATTCAAGGAAGGTATGGTCCCCAACATTGTCGGTACTACGGACGTTGTTGTTGGACGGGACTCGGAACTTGGACCGGATGGTGCTGAAGAATTGGTTATGACTGCAGATGAAGCTTTGGGAGGAGAAATCGACCCGAGTAGCAGTGGGTAGTTGTTTTGTTTTAAAGTTATAATTATGTTATGTCACTCTATAGAATACCGTAGGGTTTTTTGGAGAGTTTATAATATAAGATATGTACAAAACTCATATGTAAATAAGGTTGGTAGCAAGAAGGTCCTTCTTCAATTTAAATGGATGAATATTTCTGAGAGCTTGCTCTTCAAGATTGTACGGGGATCTGGCCCTTTTCCAGTTTACATAATGAAAATGCTACCCATTTTTTTTTTAAATAAAATAAAAAATATTGGCAATGTATTTACCTATACATCACAACCTTTTCATCTAGGGTTCATCTTCCATCAACTCTCCTTTCTACATATAGTTTGGACCTTTGGGGACTTTACTTCCAAGAGAGTGAGGTACCCCTACATAGTACTCCACACTTCTAAGGCAATAACCTTAGCTTGTTCCATGGGGCATGCATGGGATTGGTGCTAAGAGATGTCCCAACTTCTTCGGTGAGTAAACATCTACTCATACCATCTACCCCCTTTCAAGTACTCTTTAGATGTGACAAGGCACCCATTATCAACTAAACATGCACTAAATTAGACCATTGGAGAAGACATCTACAAACTATACATCCAAGTTCCCTAGACGACACCCTTAGAGAGCCTATTATCAAATAAGTATTTCTATTTCGAGTTACAAGATAGCGTTATCTTTTGTCCCCCACGCATATGAATGGACTAAATGCATTCACTCAGGATCCCCCTAGTTCAATTTTATTTGGGCTCCCGTAGATTCCATTTTATTGCCATTGTTGTTGGATTTTCTCCCTAGCCTAGTCAAGGATAGGATAGCCTTCTTGGATACTAACTACCTCATTGCATCTCTCATTGGCATCTTACTACTTAGTGGTCCTCTAGAGTCTCTGGATGCTATCTTTTATAGATATGTAATCCAGCCATAAAGCAAGTTCATAAGTAATAGATAGTCTGACACAAGGTTATTAGACTCTGAATGGATTGGGGTTCGAACAAACTCATTGTATTGAGTAACAAGCCTGAACGAATGGTAGTTACAATAGGCCCATATTGCCAAGGAAGGAATAGCTCGCTTGAGATAAGGAGAGAGAGGTGGGTTCAAATACAAGATCCTGAGCCTTAAAATGCATCCTGAGGTAAAACGAAATAAATGATTCTTTGTTGCATCTCATTTTGCATAGTTGCATTGTATAAGTATCTCTCTCTTGCAAATTGCATTGCATATCTTTTATTGCATTTGACCAACTAATCTCACTATTAGCAAATTTATCTTATTCCTTGTAGTTATGCTCTTGCAATCTTGTAGTTTTCTCGTCTTAATTTGGTAATCTAATAATTAAAAGATAATTTCTAATAAGCATATACAACTGTAAAGAGCCATTGGTATCATTATTCATTTAAAAGTGCTTCTCTAATCGGATCTTGTGACCTGTTTAACAAGTGATATTGGCTATAATGGTTTTAATTTACCCTTGTTTCTCAACAAAAAATAATGATAAAACAATCAATATGATAACATTATTCAACAAAATTAAACATGTATGTCTCCAGCAACTTATGAATAAAATGAATGTAACACTGTGCATGCACTCTGATTGTTTGTCTCCAATAGCTGATGAATAGAATGAATGTAACACTATGCACACATTCTGATTGTATGTCTCGAACAGTGGATGCATAAAATGAATGTTTCAAATGAAATTCAGTAAGGGTTGATGTTTTGTAGTTTTTTTATTATCTAGAATTTAATTGTTAGGGAAGATTGGCATGGATTGCCATCTCCCAAATTCAAATGTGTGTTCTGAATTGATTTGTACATGATCCAATGGTTGATAAACTTTCATGGTTAATCCTTGTGCTTTCTTGTGTTTAATTTCTAAATTGAAAGGGCTGGTGTGTTTAATACGTGAATTGAAAGGGTTGATGTCATTTATTGCATCCTTTAAATTAATTCCTGAATTGAATGGTGTCATTTATTTTCTTCAATAGGTTGAATGGTTAAACACACATGTAGATATGGTCGACACACATTTCACCTGTTCTTGTGCGGGTATTACCCAACAATGGGATGTGAGTGGAAATCAATGGGTGACTGTTTTCTCCTCGATAAAATTTAATGGAATGTTTTGTTGTGCATTTTGACTTAATTGGTAATTCAGAGCTGGGGGGAATTGGGACAGTATGTCTTGTCAACTTGTGATGTTAAGGCTTGGTGTTTGATAATTTCTGGTCCAACAATATATCGGCCCAGTTTGAACATAATTTAATAGCTTATATAACTCAATATAAATTATTTATGTGCATGTTTTTTTTATGGTTTGTGATGATTTTTTGATGGACGTGTGGGACCAGTACTATAACAACTACGGGTCCCTGCACAACAATATAAGCCTCTCCCCTACCATGAAAAAACCTTCAATTTTGGAATACATGACCATAAAGCCCACAGTGTGGTAAAGTACATGATGCCCTTTCCAAGTGAATACTTCACCCAACATATGGGATTTATACACCAACTCGTTTGGAAACGAAACGATTAACTTATGGTAAACGAATTTATTGTGAAAGTACTAAACAAGGCTCATTCTGTCAAGAAAGTTATACAATTTGTGCATTAGTGTTTGTACTTTTTTCATAAATGCATCCTTGCATTTTCAAGGCTTTATACAGTTGAACTTTTTGTCCATATAAGTCTACAATTTTGCTATGTGGAATCACTGATTGAGTTAAAACTTCGCTCCATCAATTTTCATTTCTATTTGCACACAAAAATACTTTGTCATCTGATGTTGATTGATTCACACTATCACAACTACAACTGTGTGAGGCATCCAACATATTTGACTGTGCTTTCCTTTCATCAATCGAGTGATCTTAAATGTTACTCAATAGGGTTAAGAATAATCAATTTCAAACTTTCACTAAGCAGGGGAAGTGTCAAATATCATTGGAAAATTCTTAATTCTCCGATCTTTTAACACATTAAGAATTCAACCATGGATAGAGAGCTTCTATGTTCAATCCTAGTGCATAAAACTTTAAATGCCTTGAGTTACTCATAAAATTTAAAAGATGCACATGGCTTAGTGCTCCTTGCACTGGATTTTTTATCCAACCAACAATTACTAAGAATTACCTCAGTAGAATGTGGATACAGGCCCTAATAGATGTTTGAATTCGAGTCTGGTGAAGAAGAAAAAGGAGATGAAAATATGTGATGATTAAAAACAACAACGTCCTAGAATTTACAGTGGACCAGTCAAACAATGAAAAACATTGGCATTCACTTACGTTAATTGCCATCGATCACGGGTGGTCATTTTTGTCAGAGTTCAATTCTTGTGGCCTTTTAAGAAATATTTAGAGAAAGGATTGTGAAACCAAGCCTTTGGTGGATCAAAGGTGCTTGTTCACATTTAATGAAATTTTGAAATAGTTTATGTATGTTTTTTAGGCAAATATAAAAGCAGGTAAAATAAAATTTGATTATCCACCAAAATAGGATGTGATTTTTTTTTTGGGGGGGTGGAGGGGGGGGTGGGGGGGAGTTTGTGGGTGGGTAAAATGATAAAGGGTAATTTATGAAGTATTTTTAGAAATAAGTAAATATATAAAAAATACTTTAACATTTAATTATAGTAGTTTGGTTGGTAAGATTGTTTTTTGTTTTTATTAAATTTGTTTGATAAGATTGTTTCAGGTTTTCATTAAGCATAGGTTGTTCGTTTATGCTAATGAGTAGTTGCTTGTGTAGATTTTATCACAATGGTGTTACTATACTCATTCAAGTGAATAGTATCATACTATTCGCATTGGGGAAGTTCTGTCATAATGGAAAAAACAAAAATCAATTTCAAACATGAAAGAGAAATATATAAATCTTCAACCTTACACCTCTCTCAATCATTAACAATATATCATATCCTCTTCATATTGAGGTCATCTTCCATCTCGCTTCCTTTTTTTGTAGAATTTGGTCCTCTAGGGACGTGGCCTTTTGTAGGTTTTAACCCTGTACAGAAATTACCTGCATACAAATTCTAAAACACAGAAAATAAACAATGCAAGAGCATAACACACAAAACACATATACACAGAGATTTTCCCCTAGATCCCAAAACTGAGACTACCAGCTTGATTTTTCATTATGTTCCTTTCAATGTTATAATACATATTTATACATGTTGAAGCATCCAATAACATGGACTGAAAACCATCGCGTCAAATACCATGGATCGAAAACCATCACGTCCGAAAAACATCTGCGAAATCATGCGCAAAATCATAGGTGGGTCCGCCCAACCTAACGTAGGGTCCAAAACCAAAAATTTCCGAGTACACCTCAAACCCCCTATGACCCCCCCCGCTACACAATCGATGCAACAAAAGGGGGCTCCGTCCCCCCTCTAACCCCCCGGTTAACTACATGGGGTATTCGTGGAAAGAATATAACACAACCCAACATTCCCCCACTTGTTTTCTTTCCACAAGGGGACACAAGAGAGCTTAGTCATTTTTCCAACCCCGAAACGACCATTGTCTCTCTACACCAAGAGAACTTCTCAGAGCTCACAAATTTTGTCAATGCATCTGCAGTATTCTTCAAAGTGTCCACCTTTACCAACAACACCTTTTTTTCTTCTATCTTATCCCTCACAAAGTGATACTGAACATCAATGTGCTTTGTCTTTGAATGATATGTGGGGTTCTTTGCCAAGAAAATTACACTTTGGCTGTCATAGTCTATCCTTATAGCTCCCTGTACTAACCCCATACTTGAACACAATCTCTGCAACCAAACTGCTTCCTTGCTTACATGAGTGGCTGCAATGTATTCTGCCTCTGTAGTTGATAGTGCCACTACAGATTGTTTCTTACTCATCCAACTGACTGCACCTCCAAACAGGTTAAACACATACCCACTTGTAGATCTTCTATGACCCAGATCTCCAGCCCAATCTACATCAACAAAGCAATGAATATCCAACATTCTGTCCAATCCTGATCTTCCTTGGTAGCACAAACCATAATCACTAGTGCCACACAAATACCTGAAAACCCGCTTCACTATTGTCTAGTGCTCCTTCCCTGGTTTTGACATAAAGCTGCTCAATACTCCCGCTGCATGTGCAATGTTTGGTCTAGTACAGACCATTGCATACATCAGGCTACCGACTACACTTGTATATGGAACACGGGTCATGTCCTCTTCCTCTTCTTGTGTCTTGGGTCACTGTTCAGCAGATAACCTCACACCTACAGGAATAAGAACCTTCACCGGTTTACTATCCTGCATATTAAACCTCTACAGTATTGTCTCGACATACTTCCTCTGGTTTAACCAGAGCTTCCTCTTTGCCCAATCTCTTTTAATTTCCATGGCCAAAATATAGTTTGCAGCACCAAGATCTTTCATGTCGAATTTGGAGGACAACCGGGTCTTCAAATCTTGGATAATTTCTTTGTCATTTCCAACTAGCAACATATCATCCACATACAAGACCAGATAAATAACACAATCACCAACTAATTTAAAATACACACAGTGATCTGCTTTGCTTATGGTGAAGCCAAGTCCCCGTATAAATGTATCAAATTTCTGATACCACATCCTTGGTGATTGTTTTAACCGATACAAAGACTTCTTTAACTTGCATACCGGTTCTTTCTTATCCTTCACCGCAAAGCCTTCAGGTTGCTTCATGTATATTTCCTCTTCTGGATCCCCATGAAGAAATGTTGTCTTCACATCCATCTGTTCTACCTCAAAATCAAAAGCAGCAACAACAAATAAAAGTAATCTAATAGAAGTTACCTTGGTAACAGGAGAAAAAATATCACCAAAATCAATTCTCGCCACCTGGGAATAACCTTTTTCTACCAACCAAGCTTTGTATTTCTCCACCTTTCCTCCTGCATTTGTCTTCTTCTTGAACACCCATTTGCTGCCAGTGGGTTTCCTTCCAGCCGGCAACTCCACCAAATCCCAAGCCTCATTTTTTTGCTAAGATGCCATTTCATCAACCATGGCCTCTTTCCAAAGTTTTCCATCCTCTGAATCTGCTGCTTCCTTCACAGTTCTGGGTTAATCATCAATAACAGACAAAGCAAAATTTTAACAAAAAGCAAATGGACTATACCTTTCTAGTTGCCTTCTTTCTCGAACTGATCTTCTCACAGCCGGATTTTGTGGCTCTTCATCTTCTGATTCCTTCTCTGCTGTAGAGTCTGATTTTTCCTCCTTTAGCTCAAACTCTATCTTCTCAGGTTCCTTGGGCTGGACTTCATGTTTAATAACATCTTTTATTTCTCTGAACACCACATCTCAGTTGTACACAACCTTCCATGTGACTGGGTTCCAAAGCTTATAACCCTTTAAACCATTCTTATACCCAATAAAGATGCACTTTTCATATTTACTATCCAACTTGGTTCATTTATCCTTTGGAACATGTACATATGC
>APFE030052848.1:31003-78709 GCA_000404065.3 Pinus taeda | reverse complement strand
AAAGTGGTGCTTCGCCCCCCCTCTAACCCCCCTAGTTAACTATGTGAGCTAGTCGTGGAAAGAATATAACACAACCCAACACCTTTAAGAGAGTGAGGTAACCCTGCCTAATACTCTACACTTTTGAGACAATAGCCTCAACCTATCCCACAGGGCATGGACATGTTTTGTACTTAAAAATATATCAAATTTTCTAGTCTATGGACATCTCCCAAGATCATCTACTTCCTTTCAAATACTCTTTAAATGTGCAAAGCCACCCTTTATATTTGACTAAACATTAGCTAAATCACACCATTAAAGATGACATCTATAGCTTGTACATCAAGGTTCCTTACATTGCACCCTTGAAGAAGGTCTTACTATTTTGACCTTTGAAATGACACCACCATTCATACCCCACACACTTGGAGATATTACATACATTCAATTAGGATCCCTCTAGGTCAATTTTAGGTGGTCTCTGTTAGGTCCCTATACTACTAGAGTAGCCCCTTATTGTTATTAGTGCAACCTCCTTTTTGTATTGCTGTGCCCATGTAGTCCCCATATTGTTATTACTGTGCCCCATAGAATCCCACTATTATTACTGTTGTGCCCGTACATTACTATTGTTATGTCGGCTCTGATTATATTATGACCCCTTAGACTCCTATATATAGAAAGGAGGTTTTTTCATTTGGATCATCGAATAATTGTTCATTTGTGTAATGTAAAGGAAGTTTCCCCCTCGAAGAGGCTAATTTTGAAGTCATTGATCTTTTTCTTCTTCTATTTTGTGAGCTAGTTTCATAACATTTGGTATCAAAGCTTTGGATTCTAGGGTTTCGCTGCCTCAAACAAGCCATCAAGGAATTTTCACTATAACTTTTTTCTACGAAGTTTCAGAAGCTGAAATTAAAACCCATTTGATCCGAAATCTTGATGAATCTCGTGTCCTAATTTCAGATCTTGTATTGCTATTATTTTGGAGATATGATCCAAGGAAGTTAGCATTTTTGCAGGCTCTTGAATTCCATTGCAAAAAGGTGACCTTGGGAAATCATCATAACTTTCTCTCTAAGAATCGGATTTAAATTTCGTAAAAAGTGATAGAAAGAGGATAGACTTTAGTTTGTTGGGTATCGTTTTTAGGGCCGAAGGTTAAAAAAATGACATGTGGCACTTCGTACAAGTTCACTCTACTGAACCAGTCTATAATCACGTCATTGTGGGAGATTGGGCATAACTCTTCCTTGGAGAATCCTATCTCAATAAGACTTATGGGGTTAGAAAGAGGACTTGTAGGGCTACTACAAGAAGCAATTTTAGACCTTGGAGATCTGAAATTCTAAAGATACATCAGATTCAATATCTAGCTCCTACAAAGAGAAAAAAAGTGTTGTTGTTGTTGTTGTTGTTTGTTTGTTTGTTTGTTTGTTTTTTTTTTTTTTTTACATAAGTTTTGTTTGAGAAAGTAGTTTGAAGTGATTCAAAGGGAATTGTGAAGCATAATTATCATTAATTGATGACCCAAAGAAAGAAAATGGAAACACCTAGTAAGAAACCCGAAATCTCTACTATGACACATGAAGAAGAGGAAGACATGCAACATGATATATCAAAATTACAAGACCAAGTGCAACAAATTTTGCTCTCACAAAAAGTAATTGAAGCTAAGTTGGATGGTTTGAAGAATGGATTTAACTTTCAAGAACTTTTCATGATTTTTTTTTGGGAAGGAAAGGAAGTTGAATTAATGGGTATTTCATGGAAACCAATAAAGATAATCATCTCTAATGGCATGACAAAGCTTTTAAAGAAAGAAAAAAGGGGTGTAATTGCAGAATTATGTTCACTAGAGGTTCAAACAATGAAATCATTTATTTCTACAAATCTCCAAAAAGTATTGGATAATCATTATAAGATTCAAGCAGTGGAATATCACATCAAGCATCAACAACAAGTTCTCCAACTCTTAAAGGATAACCTCACTTTTGTGCAAAATCGAATGAAACAACATGCAGATCAACATTGAAGGGAAAGAAGTTTTAATTTAGGTGATTGAGTATTTTTACGGCTACAACCATACAAACAAATGTACCTCAAGAAAGCTAAGAAGGGTAATAAATTATCACCAAAGTACTATGGTCCTTACAAGGTGTTGCAAAAGATTGATACTATGGCATACAAATCAGAGCTTTCTGCATCTTCCCGTGTGCACCCAATTTTCCATGTTTCAGGGTTAAAGAAGGTTATAGGTGACAAGCTCCCATTTCAAACAATATTGCAGAAACTTGACGAGGAAGGAAAGATCATATTGGAACCTGAAGCATTCACGGAAATAAGAACCTCACATCTACGAAATCGATCAATTTCAGAGTATCTCATAAAGTGGAAGAACTTACCCGTTGAAGGTTCCACATGGGAGGATGAGAATTTTATACAGAAGCATCCAGAACTACTCAAGCGTTGAGGACAACACTTTTTTGGAGGAGAGGGGCATGTTAGGTCTCTATACTATAGAGTAGTCACTTATTGTTATTAGTGCAACCCCATTATTGTATTGTTGTGCCCATGTAGCCCCCATATTGTTATTATTGTACCCCATAGAAGCCCACTATTGTTATTGTTGCATCCTTACAATATTATTGTTATGTAGGCTCTGATTATATTGTGAACCCTTAGACTCCTATATATAGAAAGGAGCTATTTTCATTTGTATCATCCAAGAATTGTTCATTTGTGCAATGTAAAGGAGGTTGCCCCCTCGAAAAGGCTAATTTTGAAGTCGTTGATCTATCTCTTCTTTTATTTTGTGAGCTGGTTGCATAACAATCTCACAAACTCTAAATAAATGCTAACCACCAGATCACATGCCTAGAAAGTACTTGCTAAATGTGTCACTTAGAGGAGACTAAGATGAAGAGAAACCCATTCAAGACCCCTTTTACTATGAGATTAGAGGTTGATGCTACTATTTATAATGGGACTCAAGGACCTCCTTCTCCAATTTCTTCCAATATCACAACCAAATGTGCTTAGCTCTCTTTATGAGAGAAATATTTAACCACAAATAGCAGTTTATGCTTCCATTATATCATGAGACCACTATGAGTATCATCTCATACTTCCAGGTTTCCCCATCTAATCATGGCAATAATTGACCAAAAAAATATCAATATCCCTTAAACCATACCACATATTAGTGAGACCTCATACCTTAGAATGTACTTGAGGATAAACAATGTAATATTAGGTACTTATGGAGGTATCTAAGGATAATATTTAAATTAATGTAGCCATAATCATGTAATAAGGACCAATTGGTAGTTGGTGGCTAATAAACAGGTATAACTAACTAATTAGGGAGAATAGTATAATAACGAGGGGTACTTGCATAGATCCATAATAATACTAGTGAGAAAGTATATATACACATGAATAATAATTTATTGGATATGTTGAGAAGTGTATTGTAACAAACATAGTTTATGGAATGATTCCTTTCATAAGGAGTAATTGATGATGCTACCCTATCTCAATGTTTTTCTCTATGTTCATGTGTTTAGTGCTGTGTAGTTGCTTTTTATTACTATAAAGTTAAGAGTTTTTATCTTTTACTAATCAAAGTTTATACAAGTGGTGTTTGGGCTCTTTTTTGGGAAAAAACCAAATAATTCTTGTTGCATTTCCCCAAAGAGAAAAACATGGTTGTAACTGATCCAGATTAGATCATTATGTTTTTGTTCATCTATCTCAATGCATTTCAAGTGGAAAAAGTGGAGGAATCAGCTCACGAAACCATTTTTACTGGTGGGACCTAGTTTGGCAAAACGGGATCTGGAACCTTCTGGGAGAATTTTGAGGCATCAAATGACCTTATTTGGGGGGTAAAAATTTTCCACATTAGTGTAGCATCATTTCATGCTATTCTAAACACATAGATATTTCCAACGGTGGAAGAAGTGCATTAATCAGAGTCTGCATGCAAACGTTATGCCACTTACAAGTTGACCTTCCTGTTTTCACACCTATAATTCAAGAGGATCTCGTGTCTGCCCCCATTATTCATGGAAAAGGGGATAACCACATGATTATGATGTAAAAGACTCTAGAATATTCTATATTGTAACTCTAGTTAAGAGTTGATGTAGTCAAAATTAACCCACTAGTAGGTTATCGAACTGTGTTATAACTGTGCCACTAGGAGGAAGAGGCATTCCATTCTTTCGAGAGATTTTTGTTCCATAAATGAGAAAATATAGCCATGAGAGATAGGAGGTAGAGCACATAGAGGGGATTTGTGCACTATAGCAGCCCATAGGCCACCACATTACTTCTTTGTACCTACAACCATATTTCTAGAAGGAGAGCGAAGTGATCTCACCTTCCAGCTGGGTTTTCTCCTGAAAGGGTTTCCTAGAGAGCATATCTTGTGTCTTATGTGTGTGTGTGAGCTTATTTTTTTGTTATCTACTTTTCTACATAATTTTCATTTGCATGCATGCACTAATTATAGATAAATCTACAGATCTTAAAGTTTAATAAAACTATAATAATGTAGAATCTCTAATTTTTAATATAATATTACCAGATCTATTGTGACGAACTGTCTAGTGGAATATCCACTACAGTTTATGGATTAGTAAAATTCAAGTCCATTTCCAAAGCTTTTCATATATGATTTAAAGAAACAATTTGTAAATCTAAGTTCCTCTCTAAAAAATGCTCAATTTAAAAATTAAATAAGAAAATGGTTCATATTAGTGTCTAAAAATTGAAGATATCATTGATTTTAAATTAGTTTGTCATGACTTTATTCGATGTATTACAAAGTAGATAACTTTGATTGGTTACCTAAATTGAAGCTAAAGAAAATCTAGATGAAAGAGCACTTCAACAACTTCAATTTGACATAATACAACCATTAAGAAAGTGCCAACCATTTGAATTCACCACATCAAAAACCACATTCATAAAATAAATCTCCATTGAAAAGTAAGTTATTTTTTCAAAACCCTTGTTTTGGTTTTTTCTTTTTCTTTCTCCATCCAAGATATTTTTTTATTGTAAAAGTTGGCGGTCCTAGTATTTAAGAATTCCTACACAATATAGAGTCATTGTGACAACCCCAACTGTATTTTTCTTATGAACCCTATGAAAAACATCTCATGTATTGTGATTTTCAAATTAAAATGGGGTTGAGTGAGGGACTCAAATTTCAGAGACTGGGTGGCTACCTACTTGAGATATTTAACTTGTTGCAAGAGGAATTGGATTGTTTTTGGGACAATCGTTGAAGACTAGTTGTTGTGTTTTAATAACAATGATGCTCTTAATTTATGAGCTGCAAAAATAATACATAGACCCATGTTGCTTGGGGCAAGAGACAATGTACAAAGAAGGGACAAGAATTTAATGAAAGACACGGTGAGCGTAGGGCATGGGAAGGGAGGAAGTTAACGAGGTCCTTGACCTTGTGGGGGGAATCAACAATCACACATAGGAAGCGTGTAGGTAAGGAAAGGAAGAAGAAAGAAACAAATTCACATAGGGATAGGATGCAATAATGGGTTGGAGGAGCACTCACGAAGAAGACCATCGTGGATGACCAAAAAATAAAAACACTTCTAATAAATTCCTAGGTTCTCAAGGGAGTTGGTTTACATTTTTGGTTGAGCATTTGGAGTACGGGAGGGATTCTCCAAGTGAGAGGAACTTTAAGATACCCTAGGGGGTTGGAGGGTGGATATAGGATTTCTCTAGAGTCCCTTGACAACCTAGGGTAGAGGTTTATGCCTTGGAGTCTTGACAAGAAGTTCTAAAGTCTCCTTTGCTTGTTTCATTCGATTTTGTGGTGGATTCTTGAGTCCCCTTAGTGGGTAGAATCATTGTGTGATATGTGCAGGGTGGAGGTTAAGCCTTTCGATTCCCTAGAGCTCATTGGTTGTTGAAAAACTGGAGGGTGGAGGTAGTGGTCCTCTCAATTCCCTGGTGCTCATTGGTTCTTGAATGACTGGAGGGTAGAGGTAACGGTCCTCTCAATTCCCTGAAGACTTGTTGGTGATTATCTAGTTGGTGGGTGGAGGTAGGAGAACCTCTAGAGTCCTTGCTTAAGACAAAATTTGTTATGCAATTGCAATCCCTTAAGCAAGCCACCTCAAACTATGGAATCTAGCTCAGGCGTGATAAATGCAAGAGAAAACCAATTGCAACTATCTATGGTTGGGTAGACGGTCATAGTCTTAGGTTCAATTGTCCAAAACTTTCCAAGATAAGTGTTCTTATGTATTTGGAATGTTAGTGAATGTAAGCTCACATTTCTAGACTTGATTGATGCATATAACTGTATTGACCATGGTTTATGTTCTTACTGTTTATATGAATGAATGATATACTGTGCAATGTTTTAAGGCATCAAAATGTCCTATAAGAATCTTGATTTAATTTGCAGTAATATTAGCATGAGAAATTCTTCTTATTACGAGAAGATGATTACACTGAAACAACTTGCATTAACATGGTATATGTTGCTTTGATTTGTGATTTTATACAAGGAACTTCTTCAAGCTTTTAGTGATGTGTGTCTAGGTGATAGGTCTACACATCCATTTTCCCAGGACTTGGTCCAACAGATTTATGTGCTCTATTACATATGGCACAACCTCATGAGTAGAGTTGACTTGATTTTATACCCCTGCATTTCTTGCAAGATGTGTTTTTGTTGTGGATGCATTGATGTTGACTCTTCCAAGGCTAGGAGCCATATATTTTCTGTTGTAATGGTGTTGGGATGATGTGGTAAACCTGGTTTGGAAGGTTGGCTACAACCATGGTACTCATCTAGAGTGGTACCTTGCCAATGGTTGTTTATATATTGGTCAATTCTATTAGTAAGTTTCCTGGAAACCTTCCATAAGTTGTTGTGTTCTTGCTTGTCATGTGAGAGAGCATTTATATATGTGTAGATAACCACTGTGAGATTGTAATATGCACTGAGTTAGCATTGGGGTGTGTGGTATGTGTGTTGGATACACTTCAGGAGCCACTAGACTTGTAGCAAAGGGTATCTGACAAGCATCCATGCGACTCATGCGAGGAATTCCCATCCACAATAAATAAATTCTTGTAGGATTGAAACATTATTAGTCATGCACCTACAATTATGGTTTATGCCCGCAATCAGACCTAAGGGAAGGGATCCTTGTTTCCTTAAGGAGTGTTGATTTCCTTGTGGTAATTTTGGCACAATATGCCTTATGATGACTCTTATAAGCTCACTGGTGATTTTTGGGTCCTTGAATGAGACATGTAGAACTCTAAGCCGAGATTTGACTGAACTCGGTAACATATTGAAGACCTTAGGGTTCGTAAATCCTTGAGTCCTTGAATGGACAAGTCTATAGCCTGAATGGACTGTTCTTGATCAACGTTTTTACTGTAGACACAGTGAATCTTGAGTGAATAATTTTGACACAAGTTGAGGAGGGATAACACCAGTGGGTGCCTTAGTCAATCTTAACATCCATGGTTGGACTCTAGCGTAAGTCTAGCATTTTCTAGAACCACCATAGCCAAGCCATGTTAGAGTTCCTTTGTAAATGGTGTACAGTGCACGAAGGGTGAAGTCCCTTATGAAATCACCAGACTCAAGAATGTACATGACACTCATAGCCATGTTCCAGTAGATCCAACTTAATTGATCCATGTATGAAGCCTATTAATGAATAACTTAAAGTAAATATAGGCATAAGGATCAATATTATAACCTTGAATTGATTATACCTTATTTGAAGGGCCTGACAAAGCCTCGAGGTGGAAATGATAGATTGGGTGGCTAGATTATGCCTTATTGCCAGAAGGTCGATGGAGGCATAAACCTAAAAGCTAAAAATCCACACAAATGGAAACAAGAGCAACATGCAACGATTTTTTATTTTATTTTATTTATTTATTTATTTATTTTTTTATGGACTCTGTCACCTAGAGGCAATTGTTGGCACATTGAAGAGGGGATTCAGGATGAAGAGGGTCGGGCATACGTGGCAAGTCGCCATCGAGGAGGATTTCTACTGGTTAGGTGCATGTTGAAGCATTGGGTGGAAGGCCCTGGGGTGACATGTACCGGTACTTCCATCCCATAGCTAAATAAGAAATGTGTGGAGGAGGAGGAGCCCAGGAGAGTAAGGTTGGGATGACTCAGCGTGGGGTGACATGGCAGGCAAGGGCCCAAGTGAGTGCTACCACGACTTATTGCAAGAGGGTGCGTGGAGCAGCATGTGGGAGCCATATATAGATACTGGCGAGACCATTACGAGTGAAGTCAACACGAAGGAGTGTGGACCCACACTACATGCAAGCTTGGAGACCACTTCTCATGTGCACAAGGCAGGGCACTCAATCAAAAAGGGGTCATGATGAAATAAGCCAAGACATAATGGCAATCATGTGATCCTTTCAATCCCTTGGTCCCACAAGGAACGTCATCCCAGAGCATCGTCCCCCATTTAATTTGTGAATGCACAAGCAGAATAGGCCAGTGTAACGGACCTGGGAGACGATGAAAGTCTCTGTTAGATCACAACCTTCCATTACACAGACACACACATATATATAATGTTAGTGGTCGATGCCATGGTTGGGGTTGATATATATATATATATAATATATTATATATAATATATATATATTATATATATTATATAATATATATATATATATATATATATGTGTGTGTATGTATATATAACCTTATAGGGTAGTTTTGGTGGTGAACCCAAACCATGAATGGGTCGACGGTTTATACACTACGCCAAGTGTAGTAAGAGGCCGACTAGACTGCCACATGCCACGTGGCAGAAGGATAAGGTTATATATATGTATATAACCTTATAGGGTGTAGTTTGGGTTCACCACCAAACTACACCCTATAAGTTATATTATATATATATATATATATAACCTTATAGGGTGTAGTTTGGTGGTGAACCCAAACCATGAATTGGTCGACGGTTTATACACTTACGCCAAGTGGTAGTAAGAGGCCGACTAGACTGCCACATGCCACGTGGCAGAAGGATAACGAGGTTGTGGGAAACTTTACATAACCTTAACTCTTGATCCATAAGTCGAGTCAGGCAAAATTTTATATCACCAAAAACATCTTGTTGAGATGATTATAATGGTGATATTCATTTCAAATTTTGAAGACCTGTTGATGCCTCGAAAATCGCTGCATCAACATCGGGGAAAACCACCGGTCCAGACCTTAAAGCAACTCCTTTTCCATTTGGTGTGGTGGCTCCAACTGGATATAATGGGACTAGTTTCCCAATGATTTATAAGTGGGATGGATAAGTGATCGTTTTTTTAATATCTAATGGGAATGATGGATGATCTATTCTAAAATGAAACAATATAAAAGTAACTAATCTATCCGAGGAAGTTTTTCTCTTAGTGCAATTTTTGATGGTTCTCATTGACAAGTAGGCATATAGATGACTCTACTCATAAACAAAAATATTCATTCACATGATAATTACTTTGTTTAAGTAGTTGAACAAAGTAATAATTAAAACGTTATCACACTAATCTTTATATATTACTGACACACATATATATGAAAGATAACAACTCTTAAACATTCAATAGTGATAAGTCAAAGAATTGTTGTAAGAGCGTATACATATATCAATAATAGCAAAATAAATAAATGATGATTCATGTAAAAGCAAGAAGCAAAAACATAGATAGTAGTACCATATGCATTTGAGTCTCCTCCAATATGAATCACATTCAGATCCTGCCTTTTAACTTGGAAATACTTTCACAAGAAGCAATAGTGCATATCACATAAAAGCATTCTTCATAAAAACTCAGAATTCAGGTCCAATTTTTATAAAAATAAATATATCGGAAGCACAATAGTGCAACTTCCGATCCAAGTCTTAATACAAAAATTTTAGGGCTCTTTCTAAAAAAATAAAAGGGTCTATAAATACTACTTAAACTAAAAAACTATGAAATAAATATGTTATGCGCTGGTATAACCAAGTCACAAAAAATGTGAAAATCATCTGAAAATAGGCATGTTGCAGTGAGTCAGAAATGGTTCACTGTATGGGATGATCATCTTGTGATTGGAGCTGACAAATGGCAAGCATTGGTTGAAGTTCTGGTGGGTGACTCATGCATTAGTGTAACTGAGCAGTGTATGTGGCATCATTAAGTTCGAGAATCATATGGCAGATTGCATCAGTGAGGCATTTCATTGCTGTCCACTGACTATATGGTTTGACAAGGAAAAACCAAAAGGTTTCCCATGTTAAACTTTGAATACTTGCGATCAATCTTTCCCTCTGCTCTAGATCCTGTTTCCACGTTTGTTCTAATGCTTTTACTGGTGGAAGTTTTCCTAGAGAACACTCTGTTATTAAATTTGATAAATAAATACTATTATTTAATTATACCAGGTTGTTTGTTGCTGATCTGCATCTTGATGTTGCTCTTTCTGCCTTCATTAGCTGAGATTGCCATTCAGTAAATAGAATTTCTTTATGCGATTCCTGAATTTGTGGTAGATTAGCAACTTTTCCCTCTTTAGATTCTTGCCAAGAGAGAAAATTTGTTAATCTTTCATCTGCTTTTTCCAAGTCCAATCTCGCATCTACTAATTTTTCAACCATGGATGATGAAATTTCACATAGAGGAAGAACCAGTGAGATATTATGACATAATAGGCTCAACTAACTAGACAATGCCCTGGTAATTTGTAGAGCCTCCGATCTGAATTCTCCCACTTGGGGATATTCCTTGAATCTTTCTATCTGAATTGTTAGTTGCGCGATTTGTTCTTCCTTCGATTTACTCAGTTGTTCATTTAATAATTGCAACTTACTCAATGATTGGGATAACTCCTTTTGCTTATGAATTGCTTGCTCATCAATCCTTTGTTTTTCTTTGAGCAATTGCTCATTCAACTGGCTGTTTAACTGCTTCTGGATTGCTAATTGTTGTTCCAGCTGTTCTATCTTCTGTTGTTTCTCCTGTGCCTGTGCTTCTAGCAAATTGATTGCTTGGTCTTTTTCTTTTAGCAAATTACTGACCTTCGATGCTTTATCCATTGTGGCTGTTGTGTATGCTCTGACATACTGAGAAAGTTCGGTGAGATCTTCAGAAGGATTAACTTCCTCTCTCCATACCACATTTGTTATCTCCATTTGTGAAGTTAAAAGAGGAGATTGATCAATTTTCCTCTTTTTCCTTTTTCTTTTAATTACAACCCTATGCTTAGGGTTGTAGAAGACATCTAATGGTGGTATCTCTTCTATGTGTAAAACAATTTCATCAGAGGGATTTTCAGGGATTATTTCTACATCCTTTTGAATCATGGGTGGGCTACTAGTTCCTTCAGTCATAACTATGTTGATTACTAACTTTTGAGTAGTAGTCACCTCAGGTGTACTGAATCCTTGAATGCTCTTAGTATTACTAATAATGGAATCAAATTGCTGCCATTCCTTGATTGGTTTAGGATCAACATAAATGTTTGAATCAAGGGGTCCACTACTTGTTTCTTGTCTCTGCTTCTGCTCTGGCAGCTTTTCCTTTTCAGGAACCTTCTCCACTACAGGAGTATTATCGGCAACTTTATATTCACTTTGACTCTGTGGCTGAACTGTTGGGGTTGTAGCTAATAGATCCAAAGGCAGGGTTTGCAACCTCTGCGCTCTAAGCCTATTGAATTTTTCTAAACCCTCATCTCCATATTTGATATGATCTAATCCTTTAAGCCAATAAAATATTTCAGCTGAAGCAAACAAATCATCAAAATCATCTTCTTCATGATCAAATCTGGTAAGTTTAGCTTGAGAAGTAAAGTTATAGGCAACCTTCCTTGGGTCAAATTGCCTATTCGGAATGGTGTCAAGATTTAGCATCTGAATCTTCTCCGCCTCTTTCTCTGCATGTTTATAATCATGTAAGCTAAAAATGTTGCACCGTAGGGGGAATGTAGGCCACATATGCTTCTTGGAATCCCTCAGGGTTTTTGACGTTCTTTCAATTGTTATCTGGTATCCCAACTCTTGAGCTAACAATTTGTCAGGAACATATAGAGGAAGAACATGGGGTTTGGTAAGATTTCCAAAAAGTCTTACATAAGTGAATTTCTCCTCTCCGAACCAGCTACCCATTGCTGTTAGGTCAATTGCTGCTTCTTGAGATATCCTAGGGGCAGGCTTATTGAAGATAGAATTAATATACATGTAGGACAAAACCATTGCAAATTCTGTACAAGTGATTCTTATAGTGGGCCTTCCACAACTGTTTGTGATAGATATGAATAAGATTAGGATCTTGGGAAGTCCACTTCCATCCAAGTACAGGGTATTCAGAATTAAAACAAATAATATCAAGAATATATGCACTATAGTAAAAAGGAGGAATGATCCGGGAAGTTGTATACACTTTCCTTCTGTATTCTAGTATCTCAGTGGCTATTCTATCAGATAGAATGTTTGCCCAATCCATAACATAACCATTAATAACATCTTCCATTAATGGGACCATATCTATATTAAATCTTGCAGAATCATGTTGTCCCACAATCTACACATCATAACGCCAGCATAGCAATAAGGAGATGCTAATGAGTCAATTAAATACTTACCCGATGACTCGTGCTTATGTTTCTCCAGGAAATGCCTCCAGTGTCTGATTGGGTCCGATTCCAAGTCATTTTCTTTTTCAAATGCTTCCAGGAATGCCTTGTTATAGCGCTTCTCGGGTGGAGGTAGATGGTACATTTGCCTGAGATCTTCAGGTTTAAATGACTCGAATGTGCTTCCATCAGCTGTGGAAAATGTTCTATCTGAAGTTGGGATTTTCTCGACGACCCATCTTACCACATCAATGTATGGCAAAATTTTTGCCCACACTACTATCCTGTGAAGGTATGAACAGGCCAATTCTTTGAGAGTTCTTTCTAACTTGTTGGTGGAATCGGTTTTGGCTTCCTCTTCCAATTCTTCGAGATCCTCTGCTTCTATCAGATTGTAGATGCTTTCTCAGCTCGCATTTCCTAGACCGAGACATGTTGTATCTGATATTAGTCCCTTCTTGCTTGGTTCTGGTTCTTTAACTATAGGAGTTGCCTTGGCCTTCTTAGATTTCTTCCCCATCTTCTCCGGATTCATGAGTTCAAAGAAACTTTGCACAGACAATTAGAAACTGTAGCACAGGGATATTGCCGCTGAAAGCCAATATGAAAATGAACAGAATTAAGGCAATTGACATATGATAAGTCGGATGCAGTTAAGAACCACCACGAGTGAAATCTTTGAAGGATTTACTCTTAACTGTGAAATTAATAGCCCTTAAAGCCGCCAATCATGATGAATAAATACCATAAATACCCACCTCATCGATCATATATTGAATGATTACCTCAAGCGTGTCTTTGGATTTCCCCGATCGGTGATAAATTGTAAATCGCAATCGGGAGTTTCAAAAGGGTAGGGCTTTGTCACTTGCAATGAATATCTCCAATTGCCGATAAAGTAATATTATAATAGGGCGGGGTATGTTTTCGTTAAATTGGTTTGATTTATTAAATTTTTAGAAGATTTATGCATGCAAACCATTTCACGAATGTTTTCTTCTTGAGATGTGCGCCTTATTTATTGATCGCAATCAGGGGTTCGGCTTGTGTTTTAACTCTTTGTCATATGATAACTCCGATTGCCGATTGTGATTACCTTTATCGGATCAGAGGATTTGATGAGGCTCTCTTTATACGTGTCCCTTTGTCATTGCGATACGCGATCTCCGATCGCTTTATCGCAATGTAGAATTATTTATAATGTTTTTTAAAGGAACACTTTGTACTTTTCAAAAGGCTTTACAAAATGAATTACTTACATCGGGCCTTTTGATAAAGGTTTTTCTTATAATGAGGTGAATACCAGATTTATTTATCAAATCACAAATCTTACTAAGTTTATTTTAAAAAGGGACCCATTTCTTATAAAAAATTTGTGTCAAAATTTTTAGAAATGGGGGGTTGTTGTACATCACAACAAGACCAAACAAAAATTATCCCATTTTTGGAGCCATATATAGATACGGGTGAGACCATTACGAGTGAAGTTAGTGTGGAGGAGTGTGGACCCAAACTAGACCACTTCTCGCGAGCACAATGCAGAGCACCCAAATGAAAAGGGGATAGGATGACATAAGCCAGGCCATAGTGGCAATCATGTGATCCTGTCAATCCGTTGATTAGTGCAAAAGGGGTCCCACAAGGCACATCAACTCAGAACATTGTCCCCTAGTTAATTTGTGAGTGCGCAAGTGGAATAGGCTGGGGTAATGGACCCGTGAGATGATGCAAGTCTCTGTTAGTGGTTGACGCCATGGTTGGGTTTATATATATCTTTGGTGCGGAACCCAAACCATGAACAAGTCAACAACCTATACACTCATTCCGGGTGGTGTTAAGAGGTCGACTAGACTACCAAATGCCACGTGGCAGAAGGATAACGAGGTTGTGGGAAACTTTACATAACTCTTGATCCATGAGTCGAGTCGAGAAAAATTTTATATCACTAGAAACATATCGTTGAGACGATTACAATGGTGATATTCATTTTGAATTCTGAAGACCATTTTTTTTAATCCCATTTCTGGAGCCATATATAGATAAGGACAGGACCATTACAAGTGAAGTCAGTGTGGAGGACTGTGGACCCACATTACACACAAGCTTGGAGACCAATTCTTGGGAGCACAAAGCGGAGCACTCAATTGAAAAGGGGACAGGATGACATAATCCAAGCCATAGTGGCAATCATGTGATCCTGTCAGTTCGTTGATTGGTGCAAAAGGGGTCCCACAGGGCACATCATCCCATATAAGGTGTAGTTTTGTGGGGAACCCAAACCATGAACGAGTCGGAAGCCTATATGCTTATGCCAGGTGGTAGTAAGAGGCCGACTAGAATGCCACATGCCATGTGGCAAAAGGATAACAAGGTTGTGGGAAACTTTACATAGCCTTAACTCTTGATCCATAATTTGAGTCAGGCAAAATTTATATCACCAGAAACATTTCGTCGAGACAATTACAATGGTGATATTCATTTCGAATTCTGAAGACAATTTTTTTTATCCCATTTCTGGAGCCATAGATAGATACAAGCGGGACCATTACGAGCGAAGTCAGTGTGGAGGAGTGTGGACCCACACTACACGCAAGCTCGAAGACCACTTCTCGAGAGCATAAAGCAGAGCACTCAATTGAAAATGGGACAGGATAACTAAGCCAAGCCATAGTGGAAATCATGTGATCATGTCAGTCCGTTGATTGGTGCAAAAGGTGTCCCACAGGGCACATCATCTCGGAACATCATCCCCTGTTTAATTTGTGAGTGCGCAAGCGGATAGGCCGGGATAATGGACCCAGGAGACAATGAAATTCTCTATTAGCTGAAGAACTTCCATTATACACACACACACACATATAATAATGTTAGTGGTCGACGCCATGGTTGGGGTTTATATATATATATATATATATATAATATAATATATAATATATATATATATATATATATATATATATATATATTCGGTGGGGAACCCAAACCATGAACAGGTCGAAAATCTGTACGCTCATGCCAGGTGATGGTAAGAGGTTGGGTAGACTGCCACATGCCACATGGCAGAAGGATAACGAGGTTGTGGGAAACTTTACATAATTAACTCTTGATCCATAAGTTTAGTCAAGCAAAATTTTATATCACCAGAAACATCTCATCGAGACGATTACAATGGTGATATTCATTTCTAATTATGAAGACCAAAAAAAAAAAAATTTATCCCATTTCTCTAACTGCACAAGAGAGATCGAATTACCAAGTGAACCCTTTCACCTCGGGATTAAAGCGGGGAGTGTTTACAAACATTATGGCAAAATAATTGGAAAGCTTGGCCACATTATAGTTTAAAATAAGATGTTTCCATATTACAAAAATTGCTTAACCAATGGAAAAATTATGGAACTTTTTGATGATGCATATGGATGAGTATTTTTTTAACCGGTGATCTCATCCTAAGAAGAAGGATACATAAATCACCAAGGATCTATTTTTAGGTGAAAAAATCCTATATATATCTTTAAAAATAGAAGGTCATTATTTCTATTAACCCTAGATACAAGAATAATCTCATCAATGATGGCTACACTAAAATATTGCAAGGCTTAATAGAGCTTCAAAGTGCACAAGTTGAGAGTAAGAATGTTCAATTTTTTTAATATGTGAAGATTATTGTGGATAAATTTATTTTGCATTTAAATTTTCATGTTATAGATATGGGAAACATTGATATTATTCTTGGATATCCTTGGATGAACTTGGTTGGCACAATTAACATTAATGTGCAAAAGAATTTTATGAAGATTTGGTATAGGAAAAAGGAAATCAAACTATGTGATATTTCTCTCACTAAATAACAAGGCTCCAAGGTGGTACATGAAGCAACAATTTAGAGAAACTAATTGCAATGCCTATAGATACATCGAATGAAGACTTTGAGGTTGAACCGAAGGAGGATTTCATAAGTCCCTAAAGGAGAACCCTAACAAGGACACAGTAAAAATGAAGTACAATCTACATAACTACATTCTTCGAAGGAACTACATATTGAAGAGTCCAAGAAAGAAGAACCAATGGCTAAGGTATTTGTATATCGCCAACCACGCTACTTGAAGAAACAATAGTAATGAAGGCAAGGTTGTGAGAATCAACAACCCTAATATCGACCTACATGCAACCAAAACAACACTCAATACAAATATACATGGAGGAATAAAAACAATGCGTAGGGGTATCAAAATATAAGAAAGATAAGAGGATGTCAAAGGAGCAATCATACTTAAGATAAGGTGAAATCAACATTTGAACCCATGTCCACATTTCATTTAGATGAATGGATGCTCATTTTTTGTATTAGTTGACTACCTTTCCTAACTAATCACATTATATGGATTTTGCGTATGTTTTGAGGTTAAAATACATCAAGGGCGATGGAATGTAATGTGCCTAGGGAGGTACATAAAGAGTATAAATTTTCTAACATTAGGTATATACAAATGTACTTAAGGGGATTAATTAATGTAATGTATCCATAATAATAGAATAAAATCTAATTAGTATTTGATGGATAATGAATATGCTCATTAGATAGTTAAAGGAATGTTGTAATAATAAGTGGTAGTTAGCATAGATCTTATGAATACTCAAAGAAAGTATATATCCACAAAAGTATCATTGTTGGATATGATGAACATTATATTATAATAAGCATGACTTCCATAAGAAGTAATTGATTGTTTCATTGTACCTAAAGGGTTTTGTGTTTATCCTTATATGACTACATCTTATTATTCTAAATGTAAGAGTCTTTATATTTTATCTACCAAAGTTTACTACAGTGCTCTTCTTGACCTACCCTTAAGTAGTCAATCAACATCTTTGAGGTTTGTGAGAAGTTGGCATGGTTTGTGACAAGTCATAAACCATACATTCTAAGATTGAGAAATATACTAGCCCTAAATAGAGCCAAAGCAGGTTGCTCATTGTCTATCAAAATTCACCACTATTTAACAAAATAACCAAGGGTCTACACATAGTTTATTTGCTTGCCTTGGAATCGTAGGAGAGTGAGACCTTCACACTCTTATGTTCCTCTTAGAACAATCTTCTCAACCTTGGTCACTTCCTAGAGGACATCATATGTCATTGCATCAACCCTTTTCTTAGTGATCAATGACTTCGATAATGAGACAAAACCTTGGTCCTTCCCTCACCCTTGACCATCGAGACTAGTAGGCCTTCACAATATTCCTCTTTCACTCTTGTTCAACACCAAGATCTCTTCCCCTTCTATTGTCTCATTGCACTTATACTATTATATCTTGTTGTCAAATTGTTAGTGAATAACTTCACTAGACACAAAAAAAAATCTTCATTCTTTTTTTGCTTTGTTTTTTTCTCAACATTGACACAAGAATAACTTTTGTACTTCCACATTATATTCACACTAGATGTACCTTTTAATCCCAATGATATAATTTTGAGGTCATTCGATGGACATTAATAAAATTATTTTAACTTATATTACTACTCATATTCATCAAATTCAATTTTGAAATGCTAAATTTTGCAATTTCAGTCATTGATAGGAAAATTCCTCTTTTGGCTCAATACATATAACACATCATGGACATCTATAACAACTCCATTAAGCATCTTCATTGCAATTATTCTTTAATAGTTAACCATATTCCACTTATCACATCCTAAAGTGAATGTTTGACTTTCAATATTTTCAAAATGTATCAAACCACTCCTTTAGGTGCCATGAACACTACTGCACTTGAGACTATATATCATGAAACCATTAGTCAAGTAATAAAAAGTATGATATCAATTTTCTTCTTTACTTTCACTATTGTTGTCATGTTTTTTTCCAACAAAATTGCTTGAAAGCATTTCTGAATGAGAGAAATTAAAAAACATACTTGCTTTTTCTAGAACTTATCAAACTAACCCAAATTTTTATAATAATATCACTCCTTTGTTATATTGATCCGGATTTAAATAGGAACGCAACAAAATACAAAGATAACCATATACACAAAGATGCAACAGAAATAATACTTCATTTCATTAATGGAAAATATTGAAATATGCTTACAACCAAAAATGGAAATAAACCAACTAGGGCGATGGTAGCTTATCTCTGAGAAGAGATGTGGCGACTACATGCCTCTAAACAGTGTTACAATGAGGCTCAAAGGCCTATTTATTGTTGAGAAATAATGGAAAACCCTTCACACCCCAAAACCTAACCCTAGAAGATGAAACGCCAAATTGTGGGCCTCGTTTGGATAAATTGGTACATCAATTTCCCGGGGTCGTAACTTTGGCATACGATCTCCGTTTGACGCGTACAATAGCTCGTTAGAAAGATCTATCCGAGAACTACAACTTTGGGAAGGGCAATATCGGCCCCGAGATTTCCCAAAAAACATCGTTTAGGGCCTCAAAACGGCTCTGGAAGTTCAGGACTTGAAAAAACTGCTAAAAATAGTAAACTGTGCTACAATTTAGGAAACTGAAAAACTGAAAGAGACAATTGTGGGGGTCCAAATGGGATAGGTGGGTGGCCACCAACATCCACCTGGATCATTCCTCCCCCTTAGGAAGCAATGGTCGCCATTGCGTTGAGTTCCTCCGTGAGATGAGGAAGCTTCTACTGAGCTGGGTCTTTGGTGAGCTGTTCTGCAATCTCTGATGTGTCCAGAAATGGTGGGAAGCATGGTCGACGACATTCCACTTTGAACACTCGGTGCAAGCGAAGAAATGGAGGAATGTTGTGCTTCAAAGCATTGTTGCCCGTAGCCTTGGTACTAGTGTAAGGACCATGTCGGAGTGATCTGAGTTTCTGATGGGTTCTGGTAAGGCGTTCTCTCTGCAGATGTAACCAAACTTTGTCGCCCACCTGAAACTTGTGTGGTACCCCTGTGGGTGAGGAGAAGTTATTCCTGTGTTCTATCATGACCGTATCCCTTTGGTGTTGCTGCTGCGTGGAGGAACCCTTTGCGGTAGTCATGGATGTGGTGACGATATTCCCCTTACTTTGGGAGCGAACCAGACAGAAAAGAAATTTCCTAGCCTGTGAGATGAGCTTGCTGCCTTTCTTGGCAGTGATCAAAGAGGTGGTGGTAGGTGGGGTTATCTCCGGTATCCTGTATAATGAATTATCCAAAGAAATAATGACAACGCAAGGCCTTGACTCATACACAGCATGTCGCCTCCATAAGTATGGTTGGCCTAATAGTACATCACAAACATCTAGATGTGTAACATCACACAATACCTCGTCTGTGAAGGGCTTGATGCTATAGGGAAGGCGCCACTGCTGGCGAACTTTGAGATCTCATCCTTCGTGAAGCCACCCAATACTGTACAACTGCAGGTGTGGTGTAGTCGTTAGGCCCAACCGCTTCACGACCTCTGCTGAAACGAGGTTCTTTTGGCTCCCACTATCAACAATGAATTATAGCGGTGAACCCTTCACCCACATTTGTGAGTGGAAAAGGTGCTCCCCCTCCTCTGGGTCTTCAGGCTCATTCTTCTGGATCTTGGCGGTGGCAACAGTGGTACTGGGCTCTGCATTAATGATCTGCTTCCCTTTGCCATTCCCCTTGTCAGGTTCTGGCTCAGGGTCGGAACATGCATCTGATTTGGAAGCTCTCAACTCAGCCACCAACGACTGCTTGGTCCAACACTCACTTGTGTTGCGAGTGGGGCTCTTGTGGAACTCACACCACTTTCCTGTGTCCTTCTTCGGCTTTGTGGTGTTGTTCTTTTCTTGTGGCTTCGATGGGATGTCTTGGGTCACCTCGCGTTGGCTTTGTCCTTTGGGCTTCGGATTTGCAGGTCCAAAGTCTCGCTTTTTCTGTTTGAACTTTTGCTCGATTTTGAAAGCGTATCGGTACGCCGTGCCGAGCGAGGAGATGTTCAGGAACTCCATCTCTTCCTGGATGTATTTGTGTAGGCAGCCGCGATAGTTGAGTACCAGATGCAGCTTAGAATCTTTGATACTCAACTGTGTGCGAAGGGTATGAGAAATGTTGGTGAACTCTGGCACATCTTGGTCCCTTCCCTGCCGCAGCGTGGTCCACTTTATGTATTTGTCCTCATATCTGGATTAAAGTTATTCTCTCATTTAAATCTAGTAGTTGAATTTGCCTTGTATTTGGCTTCCAATTTTTCCTCACTTTTAGAAAAAACATTACCTTCCTTCGTGCTTACATTTAGTTGCAAAGGCTCTCATGAGTTAGCACTAGTTTCTTCACCATATAGTTGATCCTTACTCTTTTTATAAAAGCAATCCTATCTCACCAACTATTCCTTACTCTTCCTATAAGTTAACCCTATCTCACGAAATGTCAAGGGTATAACTCTCTTTGGTAAGTTGAGGTTTATTACAAACACTTGAAAAAACCAACACAACCATGATGTATTTTTATATTTTACGTTTACAATATTTTTTGTTATTCCTATTTACCTCCTTGGAAATTTATGGTGCCATCTAGTTGTCCCCAAAGCCCATATCCTTTTCCTCAATCTTTGAAAGTTAGTTTAATATAGGTTGTTGCAAATTAATGATTATGTCAACCCTAATATTTGATTTACCCTAATAGAAACCTCTTGTTCATTGTGTGTTATTGCCATAAAACATTATATAATAAATTCTTTAGCAACCATGGACATTTACACTCTACATTGACACTAGTTTGGTGTGTTTATTTTCTTCAATCTATTGAGACATGGGTTTCTCTAGAATCAATATTAGATTAATCATTTTCCATCATCTCCATTTGGGTTGCCATAACAAGACCTTCCCTTGATGAGTACATAACAACAACAAAAGACCTAAACCCATGCTATGATAGAAGTCATGATGTTTAAGGCCATGTTACCCACCAAAAGTGGGGACTCCTAGGAGAGATTTCCACCTATTCATCTTCTTCCAACTGACAACTAGTAGCCCTTGAGAGCCACGTTGTAGCCGATGTGATGTGCCTCTTTATTTGCACTCCTTGCATCAGTTGTATGTTGTATGTTAGAAGGTGGGGAATTAGATCCAAAAAGTTATGTTTTTCATTATGCAGTTGGGTGCTTATGCTTGTTTTTCATTTGGGAATTTTGGGCATGGATTATTGGGTGACTTGGAAGAAGGAAGAGATTTGATTTTGTTTTTGTTCCCTTACCTTAAATGAGGGTTAATATTCAATCCTGGTTCTGTGGGATCTCCCCTAATGGCCTATGGATTTAAGAACGACACTACTTGGGAAACCTTGATATTGGTAGCGTGGTCCCATTTTCCCATTCCACATTTGTTCACTCCCCTTTGCACATTACAAAGCCAATTCCAACATTCTCCTTCTCTGGGTCCAAATGACCACTAGGTCCATCGAGCATTATCGCACTCCCTCCCATTATCCACATATTTGGGTTGATTCAGGAAGTGTTGCCTCGAAGATTGATGCAACTAAAAGAAAGTTAAAAACATATTATGGCCACAAGAAAGAAACACAAGAAAAAGAAAATTATAAAATGCAAAAGATGGTTGGGACATTAAATAATAACATGTGGGAAAAATCCAAACATGAGCTCCATCCCTTATCATTATGGCCATCACCCTGGTTCCTAGGGCCCATGAGTGCCCCTTACATCATTAAATGAACCCATGCACGTCCCAACCTTGGTGGGCAATGAACTGCCCCACCTCAAGGGGTCAATAACTACTATACATTATTCACAACATGCTCTCATTTCCTGGAGCCCCAAATAGTAATACAAAGAAAAATCAAGAAAAAGAAAAAGGAAAATGAAGAAGGGTGGAAAAGCAAAGGCTGGGGTAACTCATGTATCAATGATTTCTCCCTCCTTACATCTATACACCCAATATGTGGACTTCCCTCATTATTGATATCCTTGTACCCATGGAATTTAGCCTTGAGACCCCTTTTGTTTTCATCTATTTCATCATCATTCACATGCCACTTATTAATTGAAGGATGTATCGGGGACATGTCTTTCCCCTTAAGGGTTGGGAACACCTAACATGATTACTTATTAACCACTCCTACCTAGGGAGTTAACACTACTTTGAGATTAAAACCCTGAATTTGGAAGAGAAACCCCATATGAAGTCTTAATGTGCTCTTGATTAACAAGCTTGGTTCACTTAGATTCACAAATGATTAATGTTACTTGAAGATGCAACACTAGACATTACGTGTGATTGGTGGGTGGTTTCATAATGGGTTGGGCAAGTTAATTGGGGCCTAAGTCCACAAGAGGAGCATATGACACCCTACAAGTGAAGCATTGGGAGCCATGTGACTCTTTTTACTTGCAAAGCATCATCATTCCACCCCATGGGCGCCTATAATACCACAATAGTCTGCGCTTTCCCCCAAATTATTCTTGAGATGATGCACTTGGAATAGTACGCCCCCAACCAACTTAGCAGCGTTAACACAATGTTGCAGCTAATCCAAGGCCCATATGAGATTTGTCTCACCCCTTGAGACATGAAGGTAGCACCATTCTTTGAGCCCTCGAAATAGAGCAAAACTAGACTATTCTATCATTAGGAGACTCATGAGACCTAATTTGTGCCCAAACACGAGATTGGGATCCCAATGATGATTGGAATTCATGTCTAGGGTCCAACCCCTAGAGGATGAATTTCGGAGCCCTATTCCTTCAGTTTGGCACCAAGAGAGCTTGATGCATGCCTCCAATAGGCCTACGCAATGATGACATCAACATTTCGACCCTCTTGTGGGTTTATCTTTATGAATTTACATTAGCTTGTAACCACAATTAGCTAAGAGGGTCTTAAGGCTAATATTATGCTTAATTAGACATGTATAAATATGAGAGACCTCATTTAGTCTCTCATCATCATCACACTTGGAATTCGACCTCTTAAAGGATTTTCGCACTTGTTCCTTCTTGGCTATTGGAGATATATTGGATGCATTTCGATATTTGGAAGCTATTTTTTATTGTCTTTGGAGCTACTTCTTTGGATAATGGATGGATATACTACATCTTTTCTTACAAGAGCTTATTGTTGAATATTTTCTATCCTTAATTTGTCTAATGTATGGAATTGTTTCTTCTAGGTTATGCTATTTTATGCCCTAATTTTTGAGCATTAATTTCGAAAGGCTATCTCATTGAGTATTACCTATGGTATTCATTGTACAACATGTAATGAATGTTCCTAGTAGAGGAAATATTTAATCTCGCCACCAAACCCCCATTTTCTTTTGAGGTGGGTAAATGTTAAAAGTTGAAACCTAGGGCATCATTTTTTAACCTCCTGAGAAATGATCTATCTTATCTATTTCATCCTTGACTCCATATGCTTAAAGGACAAGGAATTGGTGATCAATTCTAAATTTTGTCCATGATTTTTCTCCATAAAACCAGTCCTTTTAAGGCCAGGGAAAAAATCTAGCTCTTGCAACAAAATTTTAGGGAGGACGCTATTTGGTGATTTGAGAGCCTAAACATCAAGCTTAGGGTCTAAGCTACCTAACCTCCAAGTTTGGTGGGCATCCTATCAAATTTCATCCATAAAATCTCTTGCCTTAGGTGTTGCTCCAAGAGGGAAACACTAGTCCCTTTTCCCCTCAACTTGAGGACTTTCTTGAGGGTTTCATGAGCCTTGTCTTAGTTTAATATCATTATAAGAAACTCTTTCCCTTGGGCCTTGACCTCGTGAGTACCTATCACCATTGAAAAATCTTAAAAACCCTAGGTCTTGTGTCCTCTTTTCTATGGATTTTCTTTGAGAGCATTTTGCTTCTTTGAAGTCTTGAACCATTATGGAGTCTCTATCTTGAATGAGATCTAGCTAGATCACTTTATGCCTTATACCTAACATATCTATTTTAAGTGATATCCTTCCTATCGGGACTGCTCCAATCGGTGAAAGTCCATACAGAGTAGGGGGTTTTGGCTAAGGCGACATTGGGCCTCTACACCATTGTTAGCACTTTGTCTAGCTTTTGTCTTGTAGGGTTTTCCTCTCCAAGGCCTGCTATATTTTGTGGTAACAGGCCCCATTGCCCTTATCCATGTGAATACACTATCATAAGATATTGGAACTATACACCAACTCAACTAGACATAAATTGATTAGTTTTTGGTAAGTAAGATTTCAATGAAAGTACTAAATAAGGTCCATTTTGTTAGAAAGTTGTACCGATTGTGCATTAAATGTTTATAAGTTTTCATTATATGCATATTTGCATTACTGAGGCGTTGTACAATTGAATTTGTAATCCATATACATATATAATTTCACTTATGTACACACTTATTGACTTAAACTTCATTCCGTCGAATTTCATTTCTATTTGCACACACAAATAGTGTGTCATAAGATATTGTCATATTCACAACATTGTAATGTTTTGTTTACAATGCGTGTGAAGCACATGATATACTTGATTGTTTTCTATCATTGGCCCAATATTCTTCAAGGTTACTCAATAATCAATTTCAAACTTTCACTAGACTAAGGAAGACTCATAATCTCATTAGGAAATTACCATGCATATAACTACATGTCTATGATTTAAGATTTAATTGACCTATACTCAAATAAGATCAACATAGCAAGGAATGTATTTGATTTAGTAAGATAAATAAGAATAATAATAAATAAATGAAAACTTGGTAGCCTTATCAATTTCAATGCTACACGTTAGATTAGTTAGATGACACATTATCAATGAAAACTTTATAATAATAATAATCTAATTTTAAGGTCACACGAAAGCCAAACACCAAATCGGTGTATGTGACCCCCTTGTTTGTCGGACAAGGGAACTACCTCCACATAACCATTTGACTGCTAAAGTATACAAAGGTGCACATACTATACCCCCCTTTGGATTTGAACATGTGACTTCTTATGAGAAAGCACATGTTCTTAACAGTCATGCCCACTGAAGTTGTATGTTAAACTATGAAAACTAGAAAATGCTATCGACCAAGATGAAAAATTTATTTACACAACATGTATCTCAATCCACCAACCTTGATCACATTAAAAATTGAACATGGATTAAGAGTTTTTATATTCGATCTTGATGTAGAAAAATTTAGATGTGTTATGTTCCTTATTATATTAAAAAGATGTAAATGAGTTACTTAATGCTCCTCGCATTAGAGTAATTATTTAACATATAATTACTAAGAATATTAAAATGGTAAGAGAACATCCCAAATCCCATCATACTTCTTCATTAATTCTACATAGGTATCTAACAATCAATTAAGAGGGAGAGATGTTTGTTGAGCCCTGAAACTACATCTCTCCTACACACTTTCCTAGACTTTTTCCCCTCACTAGTACCCCATAAGCTATCAAACATCATTGCATATTGATTTCAAAATAGAATTTAAGTGGTTTTCTAACTATGTTTTTGTGTTTGCTGTTTGACCTAGATTTTGCTCATAAGCTGCAGAATGTAGCCACTTTCCGCAGCTGATTCAACTTTCCGCAGCTGTTTTTGTTAAACTCTAGGTTGCAGGTGTCATCAGGCAAAACAAGGCATGTGGGCAAGTTAAGAATGACCTGGACATGGATCATGTCCTATTGGTTTAGCCGGATTCATTAAGGAAAGCCGTGGTCAACAATGGTCAAATGGTGGTCCAAAGAAGGAGTCCTACGACAACAGGACTCTATTTTCAAACACGTGAAGGATTTGTGGCCGTTCCTAGATCCCTGGGGTCATGTTGACAGCTTTAGACTGCCCCATGATGCGAATCCAACAACCACTTTTGATAGATTGAATAATCTTGGCAACCATTATGCTAAACTCATGGACGCTGTCCTTTTACGTGTCCCCTGTTGAAGTAGTTTCATAAGAAAACAGTTATGTAATTTTCCCTATAAATAATGCGTATGCATACACATAGAACTAGTTTTAGTTTTTGCTGTCATTTTGCTGTTAGTCTTTGTACTGTGCCGTGAACTGGTCTTATTGATGTAACTGGTTTTGCAATATACTTAGACTTTATTTTATATGACTACGTGAGCATAATTCTAAACTGATAGCCTATTGACCAAGGCTGTGCAGAGGGCCCCTGCACGCTAAGGTTTTGTTTTCCTTATTGCTGTAAAATTTTTTATGTATTGTTTCCTTATTTCCATTGCACATATTTCATAGTTATCCACCTGTGTATATTTCATTTGTTATGGTATTAACATTTCTTTCCTCTATGTCCACATGGGGTAGCTCAAGCGGCAAGGGCCGTGGAAATGAAGTCTCACCGAACCGGAAGTCTTGGGTTCAAATCTTGGGCTACCCTTCCCTCGTTGAGGGGAACTTAATGGACATGTAAATCGGAGAGTCCCGCCCCAGCTTACAAAAAAAAAAAACATTTCATTCCTGTACATGATTTTTCAAGCTCTTTATATTGTTTCTAACGCTGATTAGTTTGTGTGTGTTTCAGGATAGAGTAGGCCCGGGCATTTTCATATAATTTTGGCAATAACTAGTGACATGAGATTAGCCTCTCTACTGATTTTGCTTTTCTTAGTTTTTTTAATTCCAGTTATGCTTTGATTTCAGTCTTATTCACTTGCTTTGTTAGTTAGTGTAAATATCAAATTGCTCATATCATTGACGTTATCTCCTAAAGCCATAGCTTAGACTACTTGGCGAGCTATCAGACTATGAATGATGTGATTTGATTTTAGTTTTACTTTTCTGCAATTAGATATCAAATTCCTCATATCATTGACGTTATCTCTAAAGCCATAATTTAGACTACTTGGCGAGCTATCGGACTATGAATGATGTGATTTGATTTTAGTTTTACTTTTCTACAATTAGATATCGAATTGCTCATATCATTGACGTTATCTCCTAAAGCCATAGCTTAGACTACTTGGTGAGCTATCAGACTATGAATGATGTGATTTGATTTTAGCTTTATTTTTCTGCAATTAGATATCAAATTCCTCATATCATTGACGTTATCTCCTAAAGCCATAACTTAGACTACTTGGCGAGCTATCGGACTATGAATGATGTGAATTGATTAGTTTGCGGGTTTTGATTTGTTGAGTGCATTAGCTTAACTCATTTTTCTTTCTGTATTTAGATAAGCAACAGAGATAATGATTTCATGATCAATAGTTCGTTTGATTTGAATAACAACACATTTTCATTCTTGTTCAAGTATTAATTTCATCACTAGTACGTTTTAAGACCTTCTGAAGTGTTAAGTTCTGGAAATTATACAGGACATAATTGCCTTAAAATCTATACCTAAACTTTCCTTCTAAAGTATTCTTTAAACTTAGGAATAGGATTATCATTTGCATTAGGAGACAAACCAAGATAAAACCCCCCAAAACAAGATAAAATTGATAAAAAGTAAGAAAGAGGCTATCTTGCACATATAGTGCGCCACACTTCATCAGCTTACGAATCCCGAATTGATAATTAATGTAGCAATTTAGGACACATTAAAAATTGACTAAACAATGTTTAGTGGGGAGAAGTAGATTGGGAGAGGTGGAGTTCTACGGCATAATGTAAAAAATAACTAGAAAATATGTTTGAAATTGAGGTCATTGAAGAAAAATAAGGAGGTATGGGAGAAAACACACGATTTCCTAGGATTTTTGGTGGAATGATGAAATTGAGCAACACATTCATCTTCCATTACATTTGCTAGAATCAATTAGAAGGTGTTCATATTCTATCATAGCCCAAATCTCATATCCTTTTCATAAAGTTTTGGACAAAAGGCTGATGGAATTGAGCCTTTGGTGGATCAGAGATGATTGCTTGTATTTAATGGAATTTTGAAACAATTATATCTAAATATTTTGAGAAAACATTGAAACAAGTAAAATGAAATGTTATATTTAGTTCTTCCTCTTCATGGAGGGGAAGGCAATAGGATATAACCACCTCATCCAAGAGTCATTCTTTAAGTATGTAGTAAAGTGTAAACCCTCTGAAATTTGTCAACTTATCCACCCAAGGTGTATATTATGGAGAAACCAGAGCAAGTACTAGTACTAGAGATCACGAAGGAGATAGCCTTTGATCACCTTTCATTGAAAAATCTAAGGCACACAATCCATTTATTAATGTATTTTTTCATATACAAGAGATTTGTAACAACATATCTATTAATTGGATAAACACTTGTGAGATATATCTTGTTTTCAAGGGCTTTTTCACTATCCAATTTCACAATCTTGATGACTATCGAAAAGTTTTCAAGGATGGTCCCTAACTTTGGGGAAGAGTGAGCCTGTTTTTTACCCCATGGTTTGCAAAATTTAACCCATACAATAAGTCTCTCACCAAGTTTTATGTTTGGATACACTCCCAAATATACCAATAGATTTTCAGAGTTAATAGTTTCTATAGACATCAAGAATACCTTAGGTAGATATTTGAAAATAAACAGAGATTTGGTTAAGCTTGGTATTTTTACATATGCACACATATGTGTAAGGATTGACATTAGAAAGACATTACTAAATAATTTGATACTTCAAATGAAATATTCTATATAGACTCAAGAATTAGATTATGAAAATTCAACTTTTTGGTGTTGATTTTGTCAACAAGCAAGACATTTGTAGGATTCATGTCTTCGAGCACAAGTTTATTCTAAAAGGGAAAAAAGACATAAAACAAAATCCAAAGGATGGAAATCATTTGAGCAATAATTATTAGATGATAAAGGGAATTGATGTGGCATGCCATCATACAACAATCTCAAATAAAGATATGAAAGGAAGCAAAACAATGTAAATTGGATAGAGAAGAGACAATGCTGATATTTCTCCTCAAGGGTGGTAATTGCAGATGAAGCCCCATTGGGGGAAATGGAACACCTTAATGAATTTTACAACTTTGAATTTGATAAGAAGGAATCACATCATATTAACAGTGGACATCCAATTTTTAGTCTATAGTTAGTCCCCATGGAACCTTCTTCAAGAAGGTGGATTAAGGTCAAAAATAAGAAAGGGAAAAAGGAAGGATCGAAGTTTATTTTACTCCTTAGCTACAGACAATCTTTATTTGATGCTTTTTCTTTGTATCATAGGTGAATGATACTTGCATGCTTCTTGTATATGAATGTGTTATGAATGCTCTTGAAAAAACTACAATATATTGTATGTGTAGTATGATGAGAAGTGTAATTTCCATTCAATCTTTGAATATAAATGATGATATTTTCTTTGGGAAAAGATGAGACCAAAATTCTTGGTTATAATAAGTGATGTTTTATTTATATTAATTATCAATAAGGTTAAAATCAAATATATATTAAGCATCTTTATAGTTAAAAAAGAAATAATGATGCACCTATACATACAAAGTCATTTAAACATTTAACTATTTTACTTAATATGATTGATAACATTATCTTGAGTGTTTTTAATTTACAGTTCATCATTTCAAGCCATTGGGTAGTTGCTCATGAGTTGGTTGGTGTTAATTTTTTGAGTGTAATAGGTACAAGCACACATTTCTGAAACACTGTTAATATTCAAATGATGTAGATCTTCTTTTAACAATTCTAGTTTATCATTAAGTAATTACACTTTATAAATTCAACCATAAAACAATAAGGATAGTATAGATCACAATGCATAAAGAGAACACAAGGTTTACCCTGGGAAAACCCAATTGGGGGAAACCAAACAACCTTTTCCTTTGAGAAATTATTCAGTTCAAAAAGAGATACATCTAATGCAACTAGTAAACTATGAGGTCAAACTAACTAACA
Source organism: Pinus taeda (assembly GCA_000404065.3). Taxonomy (NCBI): domain Eukaryota; kingdom Viridiplantae; phylum Streptophyta; class Pinopsida; order Pinales; family Pinaceae; genus Pinus; species Pinus taeda. The sequence goes on along the minus strand of APFE030052848.1, from coordinate 48,291 downwards.
AGCTATGCTCAAACTTGGTCAATCAATCCTCTATTAAAGTCAATTCAAGTCAAACTTCTGCCCCCTTTGATCTACATAGGGTTTCCCTTCAGGTCTTGGCACAATCTCCCATACATCATTCTTTATTATTGACTGGCATTCTTCTAGAATCACTTCTTTCCAAATTTGTTGGCCAATTGCTTCTTCATAGTTGGAAGATCTAAAAGCAATAAGATTTGTCATCAATGTTGCATAACTGGAATACCTTTTTGGTGTCTTGCTTTCCCTAAAGGAGCCACGTGATGCTACATATCCTTCTGCTTCATACAAGGTAGATATAAGCCAAGCTAGCCTCTTCTTGATCTTAGGAACAACAATCATATCCATTGGATTGCTAGGCCCATTTGGCTCTTATTTATGACCTACGAGATGTTCTGAAGCATTGGATGGACTAGAAATGTCTTGCTTAAGAGCTTCATGTTCTTCTTCCTCATCAAAAGCCATTGGAACTTCTTTAGATTTCCACTAGGCAACATTCTCATAAAAGGTCACATCCCTACTAACTTCAAGTTGTAATTTTTGTGGAACATAGATTCTATAAGCCTTTGATGACTCATTGTATCAAACTAATATTCCTTTCTTTCCCGAAGGATCGAAATTCTTTCTCTTATCTTTAGGTACATGGATATAGACGACATAACCAATTATTCTCAAATGACTGACCTATGGTTTATGTCCTGTGAATGCTTCTTGAATAGTCTTTTCTTCCAAAATTCGATGAGGACTTCTATTTTGAATATAAACAACTGTCATAGATGTTTCACTTCATAGAAACATAGGCAAGTCTTGATCATGCATCATTTCCTTGATAGGTTCTTCGATGGTTTTGTTCTTTCTTTCAACAACTCCATTTTATTGTGGATTATAAGGGAACATCAGCTCCCTCTTAATCTTATCTTCTTTACAAAAGGAAATGAGCTCCTTGGAGGTGTATTCACCTCCATTATCAGATCTTAGGATCTTGATTTTATTTCCCTTCAAGTTTTCCACTTCAGCATTGAATTCTTGAAACTTGTCAAAGACTTTGTCCTTTTTCTTCATGAAGTAGACCCATCTCTTGTGAGATAAGTCTTCAATAATGGTTACATAATACAAAGAGCCTACAAAATATTTCACTAGCATTGGACCACACACATTAGAATGAACTACATTGAAAATTTCTTTGGACCTACTTTCGCTGCTTGGAAAGGGCTTCTTGACATTCTTCCCAAGCGCACATCCTTTATAGACTTCTTCATGTTCTACCTGTAAATCTCTAAACACATTAAACCATCTATTTTAAAGCAGGAAAAACTTTATAGTGAAGGTGTGCATATCTTCTATGCAAAAGTTCACATGGATTGATGTCATTATGTATTAATGCTTGAGTAGGTTGTTTCAAGAGTATATGCAACATTCCTTCATAAACTCCAATTGCTCTAATAGAATCTGTACTAGAACCCTCAGGCTTCACAAGGAATTTTCCATCAACAAATGCTACTTTATCTCCCTTACCTTCCAAGCATCAAATGGAAACCAAATTCTTTTTCAAACCTGGTACATATAATATGTTGCTAAGATGGATATTTTCACCTTATTCCAGCTCAATGGAAGTCTTCCCAATGCCTTTTATGGCATAAATGTTGTTGTCTCAAAGTTATACCTTTTGAGATAGTCTCCTTTCCATTATACTTTTGAGGTTGTCATGATCTCTTGTCATGTGTCTTGAGGCACCACTATCTACTAGCCACAAACCATTGCTATATGCAATAGAACTTGTATGAGTAGAAAAATAAAAGAAATCTTTGGTATTTGATTCTTCATTCTTGGGTCTCTTTGGAAGTTCTTCAAAGTCTGCTATAGTGGCATGTTGCTTTCCCTTTCTCTTTCTATCATTTTATCTTTCAGAAAAATCGTGTCTATAGTGACCAAATTTGTGACAATGATATCATTGGACTCTTGACATATCTCCCTTTCATTAAGGAGCATATCTTCTTCCTTTGGGCCTTATTCCTTTATTTCTTGTTTGGAAACCAAACTTCTTTCTTCCTCTAGCCTTCTTGAAACATGTTTCCTATGCTTGAGAGTCTCCTTCTTCATATTTTTGAATATTTCCTTTTGATATGAGTCAATATTCTTCTTGAGTACAAGAAATCCATAGTTCTTCAAACTTTGGAGCTTCTTTTTTAACATACATACCCAATGCCAAGGAGTCCCGTGAATTTGGTAGACCATTAAGTGTTGTAGTCACTAGTTCCTTTTCATAAATTCTTTCTTCAATTGCTTAAATTTTATCTCTTAATTGAGAAATCCTCATGAAATATGAAGCTATAGTAACATTTCTTGTCATTCTAACATCATGAAGCTCATTGCTTGACCAATGTTCTTGATAATGTATAATCCAAATAGGGCATCATACATTTTCTTTGAAGATTCAAGATTTGCAACATAAGGGATCAAGTGATCTCTGATAAAGTCCACAATGATGCTTCTAGCAGTGATGTCATCCTTCTCATATTTTGTTTTTCCTTCTTCATCATAATTATCACTTGCAGGTTTAGTAACCTCACCTTTCATAATATCTAGAAGATCATTCTTTGCAAGGAGAATATTAATCCTTGTTTTCCAAGCCCTAAAGTTTGTAGCTCCTTCTAATTTGTTTTTTTCCTTCATATAGGAACCCATAGTCATAGATAAACAACTGGATAGTAGATGATGCCTTCTTCAATGCTCTGCCTTTTATAGGTTTTCTTCAAGGATGATCTCAATGTCCTTTCCATTACCAAATCTTTGATACCATGTTGATTTTTCGAGTGCAACAAATTTTTGAAATATCGATAATTACTTCAAATGATGTAGATCTTCTTTTAACAATTCCACTTTATCATTAAGCAATTACACTTTAAAGATTCAACCATAAAACTCTAAGTACAATAGATATCACAACACAAACATAACAAAATATTTACCCTAGGAAAACCCACTTGGGGGAAACCCAACAACCTTTTCCTTAGAGAAATTATGTAGTTTAACAAGAGATACATCTAATGAAACTAGTCAACTATGAGGTCAAATTGACCAACAAACTATGATTAAGCATGGTCAAGTAACCCTCACGTCAATTTAAGTCAAGTCAAACTTTTCCCCTTCAAATTTTTTCCCTCTCTAATTTACTTAGGCCAAATTTCGGCCTCCTAGAATGTGCCTAGAAACTTGGCTTCCCCATAAGTTTAGCCTGCCAAGAATTTCAACCTACCTAGAATATGCTACCCAGAAATTGTTGCCCAGAAACTGTCTAGAAACACACGTGTGAGCTAGAAGAGAGTGAAATCCACATGTGCAAGTTAGAGAGATGATATTCATCCTTCTTGTCCTTCGCTTGGATGCCCATAATATGTATTTCTTGTGTGTGGTCAAATAGTGCTTTGTGGATGAGGTCGAATGCTCTATATATAGTAATATTCTTGTCCAAAATGGGTGTGTCTCTTCACTAGGTCGACTTGACTAGTTTGGAGCCAAAATTTCAAAATTTTCTCTTTTAAATTCGACATGAAGAACATGTCTTATATACATTATTTCAAAGGAAAAACAATGAAGATGACATATAGAACATGTCTTATATAAATTATTTCAAAGGACAAACAAGGAAAATGACATGTAGAACATGTCTTACAAATTCATTATACAATATAAGGGATAAAATATAAATTATGAAGACCGACCATAGCTAAAAAAAATCAATAGTTAGGGCATTATTTTGGGGTACACTAGAAGTGTTAGTCTACTTACACAAGCAGTGAACAATACCATAATATTTTCCTCTAGAATAAGATTTTGTCCATCATGGTTTAAAATAATAATAATAATAATCAATATGAAGGGGAAATATTTGAATCTTCAACTTTACACCTTTCCCAAACTTTAATAATGTCTTTATCAATGCATCAAGCCCTTTTATACTTGATAATATCAATTATTCTAAGATGGAAATACTATAAAAAAACATGTTTATCTATTTTAAAAGATGATGGGAGTCTAACTATTAACAAAATATCAAATATATAAATATTAAATATTTTCCCCTCCTAGTTGAAAAGTAATAATTGATGTAAAATTGCCATGAATATGGCCACCTTTAGAGTGAGTAAGCATAATTTGAAAAAAAAATATATATATATATATTATATATATAATATATATATATATATATACTATTGTTATTTTTTAATGTAACTCTAGCCTTTTAATCTTCTCTTTACTCTTTGAGTCGAGTCATGCTACATAATATCCACCATATTGTAGCATAAATCATCAACTTTGTATATGCTGAATTTTTTTCCTTCTTAAATTTTTTATGCTTTCAATTTGAGGTGGCTCTCCATCTTGTTTAACTACTAAATATTTTTGAATTAATATTTCCATCATAAAATAAAACCTTGACCTTTTATCCCCTTTTGTTATTTATAAGTCTCATTAATTGTGTTTTTAACATATCATCTTTGATTTCTGTCTTCTAAGTCAAAACACTAAAAAAGTTGTTAATGGCACAAAAAGATCCAAATAAAGGAATATGAGGCAACCATATTTTTCATCAAAATCAATTATTGACTTAAGCAAGAGGGTAAATGTGATCATGTTTTTTCCCTATTGTTTTTTTCAGAAATAGTTTGGAAGACTCAAATGCTTTACACCCTAATTCTATAGCCACAAATTACATATTTGTTATTGCTACTTAGGAGCCCTGAGATTGCTCCCAACATTCAATGCTCATCTAAAGCTAACCCTTCTCCCAATATTCTTTAGGAAATCCAAAATGTCTAACTCGCCTAATCTTGTAAACACCAAATACATAACTTGCAAGATAAGGGTAGGTCAACCTATATCTCCTGACTAGAAATCCAAATTTAAAAAAAAAATGAAAACCAAATAAACATTGTAAATGAGTCGTAAAAGCTAACTTAAATACTTGTATAAAAAGTGTAAAATGCACCTAACCTTCCCAACTTTGAGTCAAGATATTTATTTATTTATTTTATTTAATGAATTATATTTTTAAAAGTAATCTTGAAAAATGTATCATTGAATATTCACCTCATATCAAAGATTTTTTTTAAAAGAGAACAACTGAACTCGAAAAAAATGATAGTATCTTTATTCAAGCCAGCCAATTACTCAAATAGGAAATGGATAAAAGAAAGCTTATGTTCGAAACTTATTGATGTAACTTATAAGAACTAGGTGGACCAATTTAGTGGAATTACATGTGTCAAGGCCCAAAACGGTAATTTAATAAAGCAAACCTTCCTAGAAATTTCGAGTATTCTATTTACTCTTTTGAATTCACTTGTGCTATAGAAAAAGTCGACCATGTTGTAGCGTGAGCCATCAACTTTGTATTAACAAATTTTGTCCTTTGCAAATATTTTATGCTTATAGTTTGAGGTGGCACGTCATCTCGCTTAGCCACTTTATTAATGCTTTTGAATTAATACTTCCATCATAACATGCAATGTTGACCTTCAGTCTCCTTTTATTATTTATAAGTCTCATTAATTTTACTGGAACATATATATATTTTTTTTCTTTGTCTTTTGAGTCGAAACACTAAAAAGGTTATTGATGACACAAAAGATCCAAATAAAGGAATAGGAGGCAACCGTATTTTGAATTAAAATCAATCCTTGGCTAAAGAAATAAAGGTTTACTTCCCTATTGTTTTTTTCAAAAATAGTTTGGAAGACTCAAATGCTTTATACACTAATCTTGTAATAACGCTAACCTATATGTTTATCAATGGGGTGTCTATTTGCTTACTCAACTTCTTAAGTATAGTTAGAGGAATGGGATAATATTTTTTTTTGTTGTTTATTCATTTTAATTATCAATTCTCATGCTTGGGTTTGGATGCATCAGTTAAACTTCTTAATTCACTTTCAGAGCTTTATAACTAGAGATTTTATATATATTATATATATATAATATATATATATATATATATATCTTGCGTTCTCACGCTCGATAAGTTTTGTTGTGCCTGATTAAATCCAACAACCACTAACTAACCATGTTGTCTCGACGCTTTCACTCTAGTTCTCATTATACCTTTGGGATGACCCTTAGGGACACATCATCCTATTTTCCCCATCCGAGCAATTCCTAGGTGTGCTCCTTTGTTACCCATCGCGGCCTCATTACCGGGCTTGTGTGTATGGTGGGTCCACATGACCTCCCCTTCCCATCGGTCTGCCACTCTAACTTTCACTGCCACTGCAGCCTGTGCCAAGTCACCTTGATTCCCTTGTCCCGACGCCCTCCTTTGTTGCACCTCTTAATATTTCCGGGGCCATTTTGTCAGGATAACCTGTTAGGTGGGACCACCTCTCCACTAATCGGGGTGCAAGCTTTTCTCACGCGGCTTGACTTATGTCATCCCGCATTCTTCCTCCTAGCACATACATTCTTGTTGCCCTTTTCATCTCTAGGGTGAGACCTCCAGGTTTACGTGGACTTGTGGGTCTCATCTCCGCACATCACTGCTTTTGATTGGTGCACAATCGTGGCATTACCACGACATCTAGGGTTCAATCATCTCGCTCCCATTTTTATGTGTGCTTGCGATTCTTACGGGGTTGAACCATCGGGTGGACTTGGCTAGTGGGTCCTCCATGCACCATTCATATCACCTCTGGGGTTACGTGGAAGAAAACCTGTCCTGGCCTCACGTTATCCTTCGTGTAGCTGCAAGCTTCCCTTTTCTTAACTTACATGATTTGATCCACAGGACAAACTGTCACATGGGTTCCACTCCGACCAACAGGAAATCTTCCCATCTCTAATTTGTGGGGTTAACTAGCCTGGTGCATAGTCATCCCTACACCCTTTTCTCGTGCACTCTTGAGAATGACCCGAGAAGTGATTCGCCAGACCAACTTGTTAAGTGGACTACCTCTCGACCAATCACATAATTGCTAGGCTGGCATGTCTAGCAATGTATCTTGGCTAACATTATCCCTACTGATCCCTTTTGCGATGCAAAAAAGCTTCAAGGATAGAATCTCTAAGCCACATCACCTTCCCTTCGTCCAATCACGATAGGGGAAATCTGGGCATGCCAATACCAAGCTTCCACAGATAGGGTTCTTCCAGGGCGAAGGATAAGGTTAGTTGACCACATTATAAGTTTAAGTCTTTGCCCTCATGTGCTCCAACATTGCTTGCATTTGATCTCTGCCGTGGCCTAACCAAAGAGAACCTATCAAACCCTGAGCGACTTGCTTAATCTTAGTCTCAGTGGTCATCACCAAAGCTCGTGCCCTCTTTGTGCCTGTCCCCTTTCACTGGTATATTCGACCTTGGCTCAACCTCAATGGTTCTGAAACCATCAAGATCCGCTCTAGTGTTAAGTAATGACTATGGTGGCTTATTAAGCACCTACCAACGCTACCCCTCCTGAGCTTAAGCTAAATCCGCTCTAACTTGTTCTTGGACTTCAAACATTCCATGTTTCATGATAGGGAATTCCAGGCATGCTCGTATTGGTGATCTATTGGCCGCCCTTTGCCAAATACTTGTAGTGAACTCCTGAAGGGCCTCCACCTCTCCTACTACATGCCAGAAGATCCATGCTTCTAAGAAAGCCTTCAAGCAGCTCTATGAGGCCACACATCGGTTTCAAGGGAATTTGGCTATTAGCGAGGATGCACAACCATCAACATTAGTGCCCCTAAGGTGAGGGTTGACACTGCTAAAAATGTAAGGCTGGGAAGCCTCTAAAGTAAAGTCACAGACTATTACAACTAAGAGAGGAAGTCATCCTTGGCATCAACACATGCCTCATAAATTGATTCACGAGCTTGTAACCAATATATATATGTGTGTTCCCGGATCCGGGTGGCATTATTGGTACCACAGATCTCCATGCATGAAGTTAATGCCCAGTACTGCCAGCTGCAGAGCAGCGTGGCCTCCCGGGACGTAACCTCATGCGAGCAGGGAATGAATATTAATGCAAGATTGGGAGGAGGATTTGCATTTAAGTTATGCATTGATCGACGCAACATGCCTCCTGTTATAATCATGCCGATCCATGGTTCATTCACCCAACTTTGTGCTCTGCTGCGCGGCAATAGAACCTGGTTTACAGGAGCTGTGGGTGATGGCTTAAATTTGGTGCACTGCCGCAGGCTCAAAGCCATCTCTCTCAAGGGTAATTTCTCCCCTGTTATGGATTCTTGCTCTCTATTACTGTCTGCTATTTTTGTGGCTGTCTATATGCTTTGTCATACTGTGGTGTTGGTTGCAAGCTCTGTTGGGCATCCCTCTTGCCTCACCCGACTCCGTCCTAATGGTCATCCTGTCCATAACCCTTTTGACGCCTACCTTCTTTCTATTATCATGGTTCGTTCTGGCAAGTGGCATCATTCTGGGGGGCATCGTGACAACCGTCTGCATCCTCCAGTTGGTCATGCCATGGAAATAGCGACGAAACCGTTCAATCCCTCCCCCGCCCATGAAGTTGAGCCTTCTGTTGGCTCTGGTCGGAAACCTAGGCCGAATAGTGCTTTTCAAACAACGCACTTCAAGTTTCAAAGTAATTTGCACAGGCCCCTTGTTACTGTCCACATTACCCTTATACTTTCGGAAGAGGAAAACCTTGTCTCCCCCTTGGCCTGTATTGCCCCTGATCCCTCTCCAGGCAGTGAGAATTCCTCGGGCAATGACAGCATGGAAAATTGGGAAAAAGAGAAAGATGAACAGGAGGCTTTTCTCAAAAATCTTCCTCCACTTGAAGATACAGGTCCTGCAGCTGAGGACAGAACTCATGGCGAGGCGGAACATGCCATAGCTATCCCTGACAGTGATTTAAGCGGTAATGAAGGTTTGAAGGCTGACGACACTGCTCGGGATGAGAAGAAGGACAATGACCCAACAAAGGAGAAGTAGCGCCAATTGGGACTGTCTCTTTTTGTTTCGGCTTCGGTCTCAAGCTTATGGTCAGGTTTCTATGCAATTGTCCTATTTTTTTTGGCTCCCAGATGGGAATTTGATGACTCTGTATATGCTGGGTTGCAATGTCTTTTGTGTCTTTGTGCTGGCTTAGTTCTCCTTCTCGGCAACGCATGTGTCTCTCTATGTCTGCTTTCTAGTCTCTTGCACTTTGTAACTGGTTTCCCCAGCTTATGTTTGTAATGGGGCAGTTCTGTTTTGTCGAGTGCTGTTACGCCTCGATCATATGTAAAAATATTTTGCCTTTCAGTTAATAGAAGTTAGTATTTGCAGAGAAAAAAAATATATAGATATGTGTGTGTGTGTGTGCGCAGACCTCCCAAACATGTTGTCTTCATTGTAACTTTTATTTTGTAATAAAAAGGGTTCAGATGCTAAATATTGAAATGGTTAAATCTGGATCTTATGAACCATTCTGATGTCTTTAACCTGTGTTCATTTTAATTATTTATTATTCCATAGTCTGGTTCAGGTCCACAAGGACCCTTTCAATGCTTTTAACATTTCATATCATATCAACCATTCTTGTTATCTAATATATGTTATTAACAAGACTAGCATGCATTTCAAATAGCACATAATTCCAATCTAGAAATACAACACAAGTTCAATACATTTATCAGCATCATTTCAAACCAAAATGCAACACATGTTCATTATAATTATAGGCACCATTTCCATACAGAAATGTAAAAACATACATGTATTGCCATTTAAAAAAATGCTAAAGAGCACTTATCTTGTGATTTTCAGGGCAACTAAGTCTAGGACAAGGACTCTCCACCCAACCATATACAACTGCAGCTAAGCTCACTTGTAGCTATCACCCTTGAGCCAAATTCCAGAGACTAAGGGGCTTGCTCAAAGTTTTGAAACACCAACTGCTAGATAAAACATGGAATCCATAGTGCCTCTTTCCTCCATCCACTACCCACTCAGCACTCCAATATTATACAAGGGATCTAGAGGCCAACTACCTCCACCCTCTAGCTACCCAATGGCAACCAATCAATGCATACAAGGAATCCAGAGGCTTTCTACCTCCACCCCAAAGCACATTGGGAATCCAGAGGCTTCTTATCCACCCAAGTGCACACAAGGAATCCAGAAGCCAATTGTCTCCACCCCAAGTGTGTCAAGGGAATCCAAAGAAGCAAGTATCCACCCTGAACATAGTAGTTTTGCCCAATTTGGGGAATCCAAAACCCACTGCAAAATCACAAAGGGAGAGGTTTCAAAGGTCCTCCCTCCACAAATCCAAGGACACAATCCTCCACGCACACCATCAAGGGAATCTAGAGAAAACCATATCCACCCTTTATCTTTACAGGGACTCGAGAGGCATTGTTCCTCACCAAAGAGAGACCACATTTATGACAATCATGCCAACTAAAATGTTGTCTTTTCTTGTCTTCTCCTCAACAAATCTGTGCTCTGCTCTTGCTTCTCTTCTGCGCTACTCCTTGTTGTATGTTGATCGAATGGATTCTATACTTAAATCAGTGAATGAGGAAAGTCGAACCCTTCCCTTTTTCTGTATTATTTACCTTGTTACGCAAGGATTTACCTCCCTGTCCTTGTTTCCTTGCCATGTCTAGTCTTCATAAATTTTCCAATCCTCTCTGCCTTGTTGTTGTTCTCAAGCACATGGACTATGTACTTCCCTTTGCAACCCATTTTAACTCAGGAACCAATTTATTTAAGGCACACCAACCAACCTTTAATGGATGTCCAAACAATACAAATTTCCTGCATAAACGAACGTTACATATGTAAAGCAAGCCACCTCCTCAACTCTAGAATCTCTGTCCCTTTTGACTCAACCCTTTTAACATATTTTTGTAAAATATTTACATTACATTTTTGTGAGGAAACCTTGGTTGGGGCTGTCACATACCCCTCCCCCTTGAGGGAACACCACTATTAGTGTTCTTCTACTCATATGCAACACATATTTGCCTCATCCAACAAACAAAAATGGATATGTTTCTCTCATGGAGTCAACCATTTACCAAGTGTCTTCCTCTAGCCCAATGTGCCTCCACTGCACTTTGACTTGTTCTATGGCTTGACTCCAGAGCATGAGACTCCTCTGGTCTATAATGTACAATGACTTTGGCTGGAACTCTCCCTCTGGTTCCACCTTTAGCACATACAAATCAATCACATGATTAGAATTCTACACATATCTTTGAAGCAAGGAACATGGAAAATGTTATCACTTAGAAAAATCCCTGGTCGTGGAAGGAAATAACCGAGGTAACCTTTAACCAATCTCTTGAATTGAAAGTTATCCCTTCAATCCGAAGGGGGATCCCTTCTATATCTCAGCCAAAGTGACTGGTTATGTACCTAACATAATGACTAGCTCTGTTGTAATAGGGTTTCAAAAATGTGGTAGGGTTTGATAGATTTCCATTGGGCATGGAGTCAAATAATTGGCTTAACAAGGAGGAAAAATAAAACCTTCACAAAGGTAGGGTAGTTGAGATACTCTAAAATTAAAAAATGTTGAGATGGAATGTAGAATAAGAAGACAATGGTATACTTATAAGAGCACCACAAGGATGAAACCTTTTAAAGCATAAGTCATAAATTTGTGACAATCTGATCATATAGACAAAGCATAGTAAATATGATTTCAATTTATTTACTCCTATCAGTCATAGAATAATACACATATAATAACATAGAAGGAAAACAAAAAATGAGACCCTTTCTCATTCTTCAGCCTTTGTCTTTATAGAAAAGATAAACTAACTAAAAACCAATTTTTAGCAAAGCTTTAATTACAAAGTCTAAATAATTACAACATACATCTCAAATACATGCATATAAAACTTATTAATCCTATCTACATCTATTATCATGATGGTGTTGGAGTCATGACTTAAGATAAGGATCAACAAGTCGAATTTGGTGAGGTGGCATCCAAATCAACAACTGTCCATGAGTTTTTCCTCCTGAAATCCTGAAAAATAGGGTCCAGTGATCCCTTCGAAAATACAAAATTGCGGTAGATTTAAGAAAATCGAGAGAATATTTTTTAAATGGGTCCATTAAGGACAAAAACCTCTTTCGGTTTTGTAAAATTCGTTCTCATTTGTATGGAAAGTGTGCTCAAAATTATTGTACCGTATAGGAAAAACAAAGTTTTAACTGGCGATTTTGCTGACAAACTGACTGTCAACATTTCTTTTCTGCTTATTTTTAGAATTCACCAATAGTGGGAATGTCAACATTTCTCTTGTCAAACGTTACCACTTTAATAGCAAATTTACCAAACTTACAAATTTAAGCACGAACTTACAAAATGAAATGAGTTTAACAATGGATAAGGGAAATCATCCCTATTTGGAAAAATGATTATGATTTGTAGGAAACATATTTTAGCCCATGATTATTCAATGAAACATACACCGATGGCGACAAATAAATTTATTTTTTAACCTCACACTTATCCATGGCACACTTGCATACCTCATCATTGACGCTGACGTGGTCAACGTAATTCCAAAATTTAAATTTTAGATTTGTTTTTGGCGCTGACAATCGGCCTGTCAATTTTATCGGAAATGTTGATAAGCAAATTTCTTCAGAAAACATTATCGAAACACTTAAAGCGCTAATAGCCCCACTATCGATAATTTCCCTGTTTATTACATTAAAAGTGTTGACACTGAAACTGCCAACCTTTTATGAAAAAACCTTTGAAAGCAAAGTTTATTGTGATAACAGAAAACATCATGAACTTTAACGGTTGGAGGTAAAGCTAGCCTGTAGGCCACTATTCCAATCCTCTCAAGGATCTAAAAAGGCCCACAATACCATGGTTCCAACTTGGCACATGACCCAATTTTTAAGGAACTCGTCTTGGTTTTTATTCTCGAATAAACACATTCCTAAACTTGGAACCCTTTATGCACCCTATGTTGGTATGCATAGGTTTTCTGCCTATCTTGTGCCACTTTCAAATTACGCTTGATGATTTGAATTTTCTGCTCCATTTCCTTGAGCATATCAGGCCCAACAAGGAACCTATCGAATGGATCATTCCAGCTAATAGGAGTATTACAACTCCTCCCATGTAGCACCTCAAATGGACTCATTTTTTATGGATTCTTGGTATCCATTATTATATGCAAACTTTACAAGTGGCAGGTACTCCTCCCACTTCTTGGGTTGATGCATGACATACATTCTCAACATGACCTCGAGGATCCTATTTGTCCTCTCCGTTTTCCCATCTGTTTGTGGATGATTTGTTATACTAAATTCCAACTCGGTCCCCAAAACTGCAAACAGTTCTTTCTAAAACCTTGAGGAGAACTTAACATCTCTGTCTAAAATAATTTTCTTGGGGATAGCATGCACTCTCACAATATCCTTTATGAATATTTGTGCCACCTCACTAGTATAATTAGTGGATTTGACAGCCATAAAATGAGCCACTTTGCTCAACCTGTCAACTACAACCATGATTGCATCATGCTACCCAGATGTTCTAGGAAAAACTGTAATGAAATCCATAGAAATTACCTCCCATTTCCATTCTAGAATGGGAATGGGCTGCAGTAAAACTGTTGGATGCTTGCATTCAACCTTCATTTGCTGGAGTTCTATGCAGGAAATCCAGGGACATGATTTGTTTTCACCCATCGATAGGTAGGAGCCATCATGAACCCTCGGTTATCATCTTTTGGCCACGAAATCAACCACCTCTTTCTTAAAAGTTGGCCAATAATAAAACTTTTTAATGATTGTGAGGGTCTTTTGGTACCCTATATGGCTTGAATAAGGCTTGACATGAAACTCTTTCATTACGAGTCTCTTTAATTCTACACTATTTGGCACAAATTATATTTTTGAACCTAATTATGTCATCATCAGTGAGGTGATATTCCTCTTCCCCACCATCTTGTAGCAACTTTTCTCTCATTCGCTGATATTTTTCATCATGTTGTTCCACATTCTTGACCCTTTCTACCAGGTCTATTTTATAAGAGCTTATAGCTGACAAGTGATTCACTTGAATCCTCCTACTAAGAGCATCAACAACTATGTTTTCCTTGCCTTTGATGTACTTGATTTCAAAGTCAAACTGACTGAGTGTGACCAACCATCTAGCTTGTCTTTCGTTCAGCTTAGGTTGCCCAAACAAATACATGAGCCCACTATGGTCTGTCATAACTGTATATTTCCTGCCATGGTGGTAATGCCTCCACATTTTTAAATCATGAATGATGGCATCCAACTCTAGATCACAAGTCACATAATTTACCTCATACTCATTTAATTTCCTTGACTCGTAGCACACTACCTGCCTTTCTTGTATCAAGACTCCACCGAGTCCTTCTATGCATGCATCTGTGCACACTACAAAATCCTTGTTAGGATCTGCAATTCTCAACACTGGTGCATTTGTAAGCAACTGTTTCAATTGCTCAAAGCTCGCTGCACACTGAGTTATCCACTCAAATTTATTTCCTTTTCTATGCAAAGATGTGAGAGGATGGCCCATCTTGGAGATTTTTTAAATAAATCTCCTGTAATAACATGCTAATCCCATGAATTATTTGACCTCATTCACATTCTTTTGCATTGGCCACTCCATTATGGATTTGATATTTTTAGGATCAAGTAATATCCCTTATTTGGAAACAATGTGCCCCAAATAATGTATTTGTGACTAGAAAAATTCACATCTCTAAGCTTTGCATAGAGCTTGTGCTCCCTTAGTAATTGTAGCACTGCAACCAAATGCTTTTCATGCTCTTATTCAATCCTTGAATACACTAATATATCATTAATGAAAACAATGACAAACTTGTCCAAATAAGGATGCAACACACTGTTCATTAAGCACATGAATGTGGAAGGGGCATTAGTAAGCCCAAGGGGTACCAATACAAACTCATAGGGGAGCTCATCTTGTATGGTGCCTTAGATTCTGCTGCTACTCAGGTACAAACTAAATAGAGAAATTTACCTCTCTGCGAGGAGATAATTCAGGAAATTCCTATGGAAATACATCTACATACTGTTGCAGAATCAAGTACCTTCTTAGCAACTCAGTTGTTATCAACATTGCTGCCAGTCTTCTCATCACTTAGAATTTTCACTACAAACAACATGAATCCCTTTTTGTTGTTGCACTCGTCTTGCATGGCTGTGATCAACTTGACTGAAGTGGGATTTTTCATACCCTAGAAAAATCTACTTTTCCATTGCTCATCTAAGCATTTGATCTCTTTTTCATAACAATCCACTTTTGTTCTATGTAAGTACAACCTTTCCATGCCAAACAATATATTATATGCGCCTTGATGGGTCCCATCAAGAGGTATATTTTGAGGCCCATTGTGCTATCCTCTTAGCACTTTTTTTTTCCCTGAAAGAAAATTCATAATTTCATTATAGGTGAATTTACATGCTGTAGATGCCCATGGGCATATGCTGTATTGTGGCTGAAAATCCACTGTCATAAGATCAAAATAATTACAATAAGACCTTGAGAGGTGTATTGTGCTGGTCCATGACCAAAATAGAGATAAAAAATGTCACCCCGGAAGGTGATGGCTGTAATATATAAATTATTTACATGAGTTTTCAACAAAAAACTGCATATGAACAAAATTTATAAGCAAAATATTTTGAAAATTAAGGGCTGTTCCCCCTCTATAGATCCCTGTCAATGTATGGCCTGTGGAAGTACCGATATGTTCCTTCTGGTGTGTGTTCAATGATCATCCATTCTCCTAGAGGACGATTCGTCGCTTCTTTCGAAAGCTTGTTCGCGCTTTCATTTCACTCCCTGTAGATATGAAAGCAAGAAATTTGATCAAAATATGTTAAAAAAAACAATTTTGTCCATTATAGATCTTAGAGTGTATGCATTACAAGAAGTAGTGTTGTTAAACCAATCAATCAAAATCTTTGAGTCCCCAAAAATTTGAATTTTCCTGTGTTGTTGAAGGATGGCAAAGTAAATGAGGTGTCAGAGAGATATCAGTTCTGCATGACTATTTGTACCATGGCCTAATCCCATGCTAATCTGAAAAAACTGTGATTTTGTGTTGTGCTATCCTCTTAGCACTTAAACTCTCTTTTTCTCAAATTAATTTACATTTTGTAGCCATAATGTGCTTAGTAGGAATACTAAATGGTGCTTGTATGCAAGGGCACGTTGGAGGCGTCTAGAGAGAATATAGGAGGTTTGTCCACTACATTAACTCTCCAATTCTACTTGAGTCCCAAGATTCCTCACCAACAACTTGAATGTTAGGAAACCAACTCACAAAAAATAGAAAAGATAGATCAACGCCTTAGAATTCAACCTCTTCGAGGGGGCAACTTCCTTTACATTACAAAAATGAGCAATTCTTGGATGATACAAATGACTAAACCTCCCTTCTATATATAGGAGTCTAAGGGATCACAATATAATCAAGCCGACATAATAGTAATAACATAAGGGCACAAAAATAACAATAGTGAGTTTGTATGGGGCATACTAATAACAAATATGGGGACAATAGGGGCACAATAATAACAATAAGGGATACAATGACAATAGTAATGGGGGAATCACTAGTATTATAGGGGCCTAACATGCCCCTCTCCTTCCGAAAGCGTTGTCCTCAACGTTTGAGTAGTTTTGGATGCTTTTGTATAAAATTTTCATCCTCCCATGTGGAATCTTCAGCAGATAAGTTCTTCCACTTGATGAGATACTCCGAAATTGATCGATTTCGTAGCTGTCGAGTTCTTGCTTCAGTGACTGCTTCCGGTTCCAATATGATTTTTCCTTCCTCGTCAAGTTCTGGAAATATTGTATGAACTGAGAGCTTGTCACCTATAACCTTCTTTAAACATGAAACATGGAAAACTGGGTGCACTCGGGAAGCTGTAGGGAGCTCCAATTTGTATGCCACAGTACCAATCTTTTGTAACACCTTGTACGGACCATAATACTTTGGTGATAATTTATTATCCTTCCTAGCTTGCTTGAGGGAAATTTGTTTATATGGTTGTAGTCGTAGGAATACCCAGTCACCCACATCAAAACTTCTTTCACTGTGATATTGATCTGCCTGTTGTTTCATTCTATTATGTGCCAATGTGAGGTTATCCTTTAAGAGTTGGAGAAATTGTTGTTGATGCTCGATGTGATGCTCCACTGCTTGAACCTTAGAATTTTCTCTTAAATATGATGTGATGGATGGTGGATGGTATCCATAAAGTGCCATAAATGGGGTCATTTT